>PVKP010011841.1:0-29384 GCA_004027715.1 Plecturocebus donacophilus | reverse complement strand
CAAAGTGCCATGATTATTGTCTTATTTCACCACCTTTGTGAGTCTTTTAGGGCTATCTAGAACAATTAAGTAACTTTAAGACAAAATAGGGAAAAATCTTTTATTTCATTTTATTCTATTCTATTCTATTTTTACTTTTTGAGATGGAGTCTCACTCTGTCACCCAGGCTGGAGTGCAGTGGTGCAATCTCGGCTCACTGCAACCTCCATCTTCCCTGTTCAAGAAATTCTCCCACCACAGGCTTCCCAGTAGCTGGGATTACATGTGCATGCCACCATGTCTAGCTAATTTTTGTATTTTTAGTAGAGATGGATTTCACCATGTTGGCCAGGCTGGTCTTGAAATTCTGACCTCCCATGATCCACCCACCTCAGCCTCTCAAAGTGCTGGAATTACAGGCGTGATCCACTGTGCCAGCAAAAAAAATCTTTCATCTTTAGTCATAGACTAGATACCATTTTTTAGGACAGCAAATTCTCTGAACTGCAACTTGACAGCAGGTACCTATATTTATTTATCCATCTATATCTATATCTGTATCTATGCATCCATATCTAATCTGTATCTATATATCTTTAATTTTACCACAGAGGAAAAGGTGTTTATATCTATTCCTGATGATATTAGAACATATGTATTTGCCAACCCATTGCAGCTTTGAGGTGTTGTAACAGGCTTTTTGTAAGTATGATATATCTAGTTCTCCATTTCTGTTACAACTTTACTCTTTCTTGAATATAGTAGCAAAATTAGTGACTTTTAAAATAAACACACACTAAATTTAGAATAACAAAATTTAGAATAATATATCTTGAGCTACTTAAGAAACATTTTTAAGACTTCCTGCAGGGACACTGTCCAGTAGCCAAACTGAGCTGGTGTAACAGTCATCTCAGCACGATGCCAGGTACCATACCGTTGGCATCACTCGCTCACAGCCATGTGGTGCTATAGTGTGCAGAAGGTTCAGGATGATGTTCAGTGACATTGTTTCTTGATTGTTTACATCAGAAACTGGATTCTAGATGAAGAATCACTGAGTAGATATTACCAGAGGAGCCTACGTTTGAAAAAGGCAATAGATTACTGACATCGGCAAGGTGCTTTGTCTTAGCAAAATCTTAGCAGAAAACCATGAGACAGAGCCACAGAATTAAAGAGACTGGGAAGTCTGTAGCATCTCTCAATATGCAGACTTTGTAAGCCATGCTAGAGAAGGTGTAACTGAAAACCATAGGTAAATTCTGGCTGCTGCTCCACTATACCTTTTTATAATTTAAAAATAAACATTTTTCGATATTTGCTTAAAATAAGCTACTTATTTTGATGTTGCAAAATGGCAAAATTCATAATCGACAATGTTTCAATGTACTGGAAACTCTTAATTTTTACTTGCTTATGAGAAAACTAATTTTTCTTTAAGCATTTAAAAAGTAACTTGACTTTTTTATGATCCTAACCAACTTGTTAATGGAAAAAAAAGCTAGCATCCTGGAGACGAGCTTATCACAGTATGAAGAATGGGTAGACTGTTTACTTTGCTATTTTTTATTCACGGACATTTTATATACACTACCCTGTGTCAGTCCTACGTTTACAAATTTGTGCTTAGCCTAATATTTTTGTCCAGGTCCTAGAAGGAAACAGATGACATTCCCTATAGAGGTAATTGAAGAGAGTTTAAAGAGGGGGCTGTTTTAAAATTGGAGGTAGCTTAATAAGGAATGGTGAGGCACTCTGCTAATAGTAATCATGGAAAACTATCACCATTATTGGCCTGATGGGGCAAGGGAAGTCAGTATTTATTAGGATCCTGGGAAAGCTTTGGTTTTGTGAAAAGAAAATTAAAACCCCAATTCACTATGCCAAAAAGGAAAAAATGAAGCTGAAAGCTGAGTCATGCAAGAAACTGCCTTTCCTTTTGTTCCTTGCAGATAGCTACAGACAAAAGTTTAAATATCTCCACAAGTAGCTACTCTATGTTCACGTTGTAACGTAAGGTGCCGATAAACTGTGTACAAGGCAAATACATAATTGACTTCTCTTCTACCTACTCCTTTTCTCTGATGACTTGTGATTACCATAACTTTCCTCTTTCCCCTCCAGCTCACTTTTCCCCTTTAAATATTGAAGCTCTTGGAATCACATTTGGAGACAGGCACAAACCACAGACTGTTTGTTTGGTTCCATGTTCTTTTCTACCGAGTATGTTCTTAAACTTGGTAAAATATACTTCTAAGTTAATTGATTCCTGTCTCAGATACTTTCTGGTTTGCAGTTCATAAAAAGGTACCTAACAGAAGATAATTGTAGCTACTGCTAATCATGCTGGCTGAGAATGAGCCATGAGAATAAACACATTCTCTTTCCACCAGCATTCCAACATCCTGCTGCTGCCTTCCACAGTCTGAACTCCACCAGAATCCAAAGACAAGAAAATTAGTCTCTGATCTTTAGGAGTCAGCCTCCTGGAACATAGAACAGGATACAATAGGCAGCATGTGTATCTGCAAGGACCACTGGAAATGCCAGTACACCAATTATATCATCAAATGTTTTAAATAATGGCAATGAATGTGCTCACTTATGTAAGTTGGTAAAAATTCTGGCAAAATATCTCAATACCTTAAAAATCTCAATTTTAAGAATGTATTATAAGAAAACGCCATAAATATTCATGAAGACTAAGCTGCAAGAATGTTCTTCAAAAGTATTTATAATAGTATAAAGATAAAACTAATCTAAATACCCAAAAGCAAGAAATTGATTAAGTAAACTCTTGTTTATCAATACAATGAAATAACATTAAGTCATATAAAATGACATTAAAGTAAATCTTGTGACATGGAATTACATTTCATCAAAACTTTTCATAAAATAGACTGATGGTATGATTTTTTGTATATAAAGAAACAACCAATATTTATGTCTGCAAAGCAAAATGATTAGAAGTATAGCCACCAAAAGATTATGATTTATTTTTTCCTTTTGGTAAATTATAGATTATTTCTTTTAAAGAAACAGTTTTATTTGGTCATAATTTCAATGTTTTTATAATAAATATATATTAATTTAGTAGTTCAAATCATGTTTTAAATTAAGTAAAATAAAGACTATTCTGTTCAACCATAGATATGTATAAAACAAAATAAATGGAGATAATTTTTCTCCCACAGATAGATAAAATAAAAATTAATTTAAAGGTCTTTTCTATTTAAAGAGGAACTCTTGAAAGATTTGTTTAAGGAACAAGTCAATTTTTCTTTAGTGTGAGAAATTAGGCCCACAAAGATGTCTGTTGGGATTTTAGGAATCAATAATTTATGCAAGAGTCGGGAGGATGGCTATAACAAACTCAGCATTATTATCAATGAGACTTTCAGACCAGGGCTTAGGTGCAGAAGACAGCCTTGTCTGTTTCAGCTGGCACCAGGCATCCCCCTCAGGCTCTGTCCCTGTGTGGTGAGGAGAAACAGAGCAGATGTGTGCTCTTAGCAGGGGAGGCACTCACAGGAAGAGTGAGTTGGTGAGTTGTGCAGGCCCAGGTCCTTGTCTAACCTCAGCAGGTACAAAAGTCATTTCTCCTTCTTATAGAATGGAGACATTCTAATAAAAAACCCACGTGGAAAGAAACCTGCTTAATACATCGCACATATCTAAAAAATTAATATATGATCACTTATGAGTTATTATAGTTTCATTGACATCCAGTTAATAGTAATGACTTTGAAATTAATTCAGCAGACATTATAACTCCTACTCAGAGCCAGTGATACAGAATGTTTTCTTAACCCCTTGGGACTTGCAACATGAGTGCTTCGTTTACTTAGCCTGCCCAGCTCAGCCCCTCACAGGAGGGAGTGTGCGAGCAAATGAGCACAGAAACTGGAGCAAGCAAGGGCAGGAACTGGCTGCTTTGGCTCCAGCGGGAGCAAACTCCACTCACTCAGGTCCACTGGGCTCCACTCCTCGCAGGAGGGAGCAAGCAGGCTAGTGAGTGCAGGAGCCACAGTGAGCGAGTGCAGGTACTGGTTGCTTTGGTGCTGGCAGAAGCAAACTCCATGCCAGCCCACAGCAGCATCCAGGTGGGATGCCTGTGACCCCAAAGCCCCAGAGGGCATGTTACAGCGCTCTCTTAGCTCTGCCATCTGCAGACAGCAATGTGTTACCAGTTCAGTTCCCTTTGCCTCATCGTGTGGGGTGGCTGCCTTTTGCCAGCTAGGGAGAAGGGCCAGTGTGACAACCTTTTTGTGTGCCCACACCCGGTCCATCCTGCATTCTTGTCTGGTGCCCAGATGGAATGAGGTCATGTGGATGAATTGAAGGATGTGGAATGTGGAGAATTTCATTGAGTGATGAAAGCACCTGTCAGTGGAGAGGAGAGCTGGAAGGGGGATGGTAAGCTCAGGCTGCCCTCCTGAAGTCAAGCCACCTCTCTGCTTCTGTCTTCTGAAGTCAAGTTGTCTCATCCAGCCACCATTTCAAAGTCACCTCTCCCCAACATCCAACCACTTTTTCCTGAGGTCCAGCCACTTACTCTCTCTGCCGACTGAGTCTGAGGTCTTTATAGGCACAGGATAGGGGTGGGATAGGCCACAGGTAGTTTTGAAAAAGGCAACATTTAATTGGTAAAAGGAAATTTAGAAAGAATCAATTGGGAGAGAGTGGACACACAGGAATGGAAGTTCTCACTTTGGGCTGTGGGTTTCAGGCTTTTCAGCTCAAAGGTGAGGTTTTGCCAGCGACCTGCCCATCTGCCTAGAACTTCTTTGCCTCCTGTCACTATCATTAGGTGTGCTGTTAGGAAGGTAAATATGAATAAAACAGGTTCTGTGAAGAGTTACGTTCTAGAGAAAGTAGTGGAATTATATTACACAAAACTAACCAGGAGCTCTCTATATTCAACTGTCTAGTCCATTTGTATATCGTCACGGTCCTCAAGGTTCACCAACTACAGCAAAATTAGTTATCCTTCCTCATGAAACTGCACCTGTTCTCAGTTTTCTTTTTTGGTGACTGGCACTGTCAACCCAGTGATCCATGCCAAAACCTCCAACTCATTTTCAGCTTTTTTTCCTTTAGTTCTATGTGTCCAACTGATTATCAAACCTGGACAAATTTATTACTTACAATCACTTGCTTTCAAATTCCTTTTAATGGTCTTTGATCCATTCTCATTCTTCTGGGTTGTATCAAATACTGCCTGATGAATTTCCCTGCCCACAGACTCACATCTTACACTGCTTCCTCCACTGGCATTAGAGTGACTTTTATCATATGCATAATTAATTATATTTTTCCCTTACATAAAGATTTTTGAATGACTCTCTAGTTTGAATATAGCCTAACTAGTTAGCTTGGTGGACAAGACTCTTCATTATCCTGTTACTCTAGTTTTTGAACATCATTTTGCAGCATTTTTTTTATTGTTTATTTTTGTTTTAGTATTTCCAGTATAATAAAGTATGTGTAGTTTCCTAAGATAGCATTCTCTCTTTTTAAAATTTTTTTATTTATAGTGAACACATGATAATAGTACATATTTATGGGAAATACTGTGATATTTTAATGCATGTGTACATTTTATGATGATCAGATTGGAGTAATTATCACATTCATCATTGTAAGCTAATTTACTTGTGGTGACAACATTCAAAATCTTATCTTTTGGCTATCTTGAAATATACACTACATTGTTATTTGCTATAGCAATCCTACTGTGTAATAGAACACCAGAATTTGTTCTTCTTGTCTAACTGTAACTTTGTATCCATTGGCCAACCTCTCCCAGGCTCCTTCTTCCTGCTACTCTTCCCAGCTTCTGTCACCAATATTTTACTCTTTCCTTCTAGAAAATCAACTTTTTTAGATTCCACATATGAGTGAGATCATGCAGGATGTTTCATATGGCATGCTCTTAAATGTCTGATCCTTGAACCAATTGTTACCTCTACTTGGAGTAAATAGTCTCTCCCATTCTAACTTCAACTTGTCCTGAAAACTTCACTTAAGTACCACTCTAGTGGGGCAAATTGTGGTCCTCCAAAAATCCTCTGGTACCTGTGGATGGGATCTTATTTGAAAAAAAACAAGTGTTTGCAGGTATCAGTAAGGTAGAGATCTTGAGATGAGATCACTTTGTATTATGGTGGGCCCCACATCTGATTACCAGTGTTCTTATATAAGACAGAAAGGAGAAGAGACTGAAACACAGAGAAGGCCATGTGGAAAAGGAGGCAGAGATTGGCATTATGCTGCCACAAGCCAAGAAGCGCCTGCAGGGACCAAAAGCTGGAAGAGACAAGAAGGATTCTCCCCTAGAGCTTTCAAAGAAAGCATAGATTTGCTAACACCTTGACTTTATATTATTACTTATAGTAATTATTATTATTTTACATTTTAGATTCAGGGGGTACATACGTAGGTTTGTTACATGACTATATTGTGTGATGCTGACAGTTGAGCTTCTCATGATCCCATCACTGAAGTAGTGAACATAGTACCCAATACGTAGTTTTCAATTCCGGCTGCTCTCCCTCCTTGCCCTTTTGGAATTTCCAATATTTATTGATCCCATCTTTATGTCCATTCACACCCAATGTTTAGTGTCCACTTATAAGGGAAAAAATGCAGTATTTGGGTTTCTGTTTCTGTGTTAATTTGCTTAGAATAATGGCCTCCAACTGCATCTATGTGGCTGCAAAGGGCCTGAGTTTTTGTTCATTTTTTTATGGCTGTGTAGAATTTTATGGGGTGTGTGTGTGTGTGTGTGTGACATTTCCTTTATCCAATCCATCATTGATGGGCACCTGGGTTGATTCCAGGTTTTTGCTACTGTGAATAGTTCTGCTATAAACATATGAGTGCAGATGCCTTTTTGGTAGAATGATTAATTTGGCTGAGTACATGCCTAGTAATGGGATTGCTGGGTTGAATGGTAATTCTGCTTTTAGTTCTTTAAGAGATCTCCAAACTGCTTTCCACAGGGGCTAAACAAAAATTTGCATTCCCACTAACAGTATATAAGCATTCCCTTTTCTCCACATTCACCAATGTCTGTTACTTTTTGAATTTTTAATAATCACCATTCTGACTGGTGTCAGATGATATCTTACTGTGGTTTTGATTTGCATTTCTCTGATGATTAGTAATGATGAGCATTTTTTCAAATGTTTGTTGGATGCTTGTGTGTCTTCTTTTTGTTGCTGTTGTTAATTTAATTAAGTTCCAGGATAGATGTGCAGGGTTTGTATTCTATTAAGAAGTGTCTATGTCCTTGGCCCACTTTTTAGTGTGGGTATTTGCTATTTTATTGTTCATTTACTTAAGTTCCTTATAGAGTCTGAATATTATCCCTTGTTAGATGCATAGTCTGAGAATATTTTACAAAAAACAAAATTTGTAGGTATTCTGTTTACTCTATTGATAGTTTGCTTTGCTGTGCAGAGCTCTTTAGTTTAATGAGGTCCCAACCGTCAATTTTTATTTTTGTTGCATTTGCTTTTGAGAACTTAATCATAAGTTCTTTACCTAGGCCAATGTTGAAAAGGGTATTTCCTAGTTTTTTTCTAGGATTTTTACAGTTTGAGGTCTTACATTTAAGTTTTCAAGCTGTCTTGAGTAATTTTTGTATATAATAAGAGCTAGGGGTCCAGTTTCATTCCTCCACTTAGAGTTTTCCCAGCACTGTTTATTGAATAGAGTATCCTTCCCTTACTGTTTATTTTTGTTGACTTTGTCAAAGATCAGTTGGTTGTGGGTGTATGGCTTTATTTCAGGGATCTCTATTCTGTCCCATTGGTCTATGTGTCTATTTTTGTACCAGTACCACACTGTTTGAGTTACTGTAGCCTTGTAGTGTAATTTTAAGTTGTGTAATGTAATGCCTCCTGCTCTGTTCTTCTTGCTTAGGATTATCTTGGCTCCTTTTGGATTCTATATGAATTATAGAATAGTTTTTTTCTAATTTTGTGAAAAATGACATTGATAATTTGATAGGAATAGCATTGAATCTGTAGATTGCTTTGGGCCATATGGCCATTTTAATGATATTGATTCTTTCAATCTATGAACATAGGATGTTTTTCCATTTGTTTGTGTCATCTATGATTTCTTTAAATAGTGTTTTATAGCCCTCCTTGCAGAGATTTCACCTCCTTGGTTAGATGTATTTCCAGGTATATTTTGTGTATATGGTTACTGAAAAGGGATTGTGTTCTTAATTTGGCTCCCAGTTTGAATACTATTGATGTATGGAAGTGCTACTGATTTTTGTATGTTGATTTTGTATACTGAGATATTGCTGGAATCATTCATCAGGTGTAGGATTCTTTTGGTGGACTCTTTAAGGTTTTATAGGCATAAAATTACATTGTCAGTGAAGAGAGATAATTTGACTTCCTATTTGAATGCATTTTATCTCTTTCTCTTATCTGATTACTCTGACTAGGACTTCCAATATTCATTGAATAGGAGTGGTAGGAGTGGGAATACTTGATTGTCCCAGTTCTCAAAGAAAATAATTCTAGTTTTTACTCATTCAGTAAGATGTTGGCTGTGAGTTTGTCATAGATGGCTCTTATTATTTTAAGGTATATTCCTTTGATGCCTACTTTGTTCAAGGTTTTTAATCATGAAGTAATATTGGGTTTTATTGAAATGGTCATATGGTCTTTGTTTTTATCTTTATGTGACACGTGGCTTTAGATTTACAGCTTCCAGAACTGTAAGAAAATAAATTTCTGTTGTTTAAAGCCACCCAGTTTGTGGTAATGTATTATGGCAGCCTGGGAAATTAATACAACCACTTCCTTAGGAAACTTCCCTTTTGGGAAGGAGTGTCAAATTACGGCTAACACATGAGGGTTTTGGCCTCAGGCAGAGTTGCATATGAAACTCACTTTATTAAAAAATAACTGACTTGAGGTTAGATGACTAACCTCTCTAGGCCTGTTTTCATCTGTTAGAAGGGGTAATAATGTTTACCTTACAGAATTAAAATAAGAATTACACGAGACAGTCATGGAAAATGACAGAATGATAGAAGAACTCAATACCTGAACAATAGTATTATTATTCTTCTAATATCACTACTCCCAGTCAAAACTAAGCATCCTTTTTTGTGTGCGTTTTCATAGCTTCTTTTATTTATCTCTATTACAGTGTTCATTACTCGATAATGCTTTAATTTGTTTGTAAATCTTTTTTTCAGCTACTTATAAACTTATTAAAAGCAAAATAATGTCTCCATTTTTCTCATCTTCCCAGTGTGCGGTACAAAGCAAAGCATATGGTAGACATCCATAATAATTGAATTGAGGGACTGTGGCACCATGATACTTTCCAGGATGGGGCCTCGTACACACTATGAAAGAGTATAAAATGCTTAATAGATATTATTCGATGATGTTGCCAGTGCTCTACAGTATTCACAGTTCTACAGAACTGATGGACAGACTCTTGCAACTTATACATAGAAGAGACAGCAATTGGCCCATATAAATCCATTTATTATTGAACTATTTATTTACAATTTTAAGATCACAGAATCTTAAACTAGTGTGGACCTCTTATGTTGATGACCTCGCTCAAAAAGTTCTTGTTCTTTGAAGTCTACACTGAGATTCCCACCTCCCTTCCTCAACCAAGTTAGTTACTTTCTTGTTTGCTTTGTATAGGTTTCTACGATTATACTGACATCAGTGAACAATCAATATTTACTTAGTTGTCGGGGTTATAAACTGTGGACAAGGCCCATGTTTTCATCTCTGTATCCTCAGGGCCTTGCAAGGTGCTTAAGCACATAATAGGCAACAATGAATAGTGAATAAACCAATAACTGAGCAAATAAAATTCTATTGTTTACAGACTATTTTTTAAAAAGATCCAGAGATATTTAGTTCACCATTACTTATTTGAAAATCTGGGGTCAGAACCCAGACACCTAATGCCGTTTGTGCTTGCTCTACAAAATTAAAAGCCAAATACATTTTTGAGACTAATGAGTCAATATTCAATACCCATTCTAATTCTCACATAATGTTGTATACCCTGCAAAAAAGTCGATCATTTACCACTTCTTATTTATCAGCCCATTGAAACTTGGAACACAGAGCAATTGCAAAGCCCGAATTGCTTGTCAGGGACTAAACTGCTCTCTTCCCATGAGGTTGCTTATCCACTTAAATCATAATTTATGTGCTGTGCTTTCTTCATTTAGGCTTCATGGAATGTCAAACATTTTTTATCTTAGGCTGCATAGTGCAACCAATTTATGGAATGACATTGGGTATAATAATCTTTTCCATAAGGCTAGCCCTATAGAGGAGAGGATTCTGTCATGATATTTTGATGAAACCTAATTATGTTCCCCTTCCTTAATCCTCCTTCCATCATGCCAAAGAACGACTATCAGGAGAGTGCCAGCTGGACCACTCTCCTCCTTCACTCAGACGCTGACTGTCAAGAACTTTATTTACCACCAAGATGGAAAGTATCTTTCCTCCTGCCTCAGGGCTTCTACATATAATTTTGACAGCCTTTACTTTATCAAAGAAATTGTGTCAATTTAAAAACTGTGGCCTTCCTTACTGTGGTTGAATATCAAATTTTAGATACAGAAGAATCTCTTTAATGCCAACTTAAAAGAAAATGTAAGGCCAAATCAGAAAAGATTTATACTTTTGAAAGGCCATTAGTATTACAATGATCACTGTGGTATTCTTTCAGCAGGATTTCCTTAAAATCAAGTTTCACCAGATACCACAATTATTTTAAAACTTTAACTGGTATACATACCACATACACGACAGACACTACAGATATATCATGACCATTGGAGAAGAAGGAGGGTAATAAGGTCCCAACCTGCATAATTCTGTGCAAATGTTTCTGATACATTAAGTAGCAAGTGAAGAAACATAGACGCAAGCATCTTCGAGGCTGAGGCACGTCATCAAATGATAGAGCCAGTGCCTTAGGAAAGCAGCAGACACACCTTCACAGAATGGAGCTCACCATGTCTCTGTAGATGGCTTTTCTCCTGCTTTTCTGGAAATAAAGCAGAACTTCTATGGCACGGCTGCATGTTAGAAATATCTGTGGAGGTTTTTTAAAACTCTGATAATTGAGTTCTATTTGAGTCCTATTAAATCAGAATGCCCAGGGATGAGGTCCAGGCGTGGATACCTTTAAAGGCTCCCTAGGCCACTCTATTATGCTTTAAAGCCACTTCCAAACTAAATTTTAACCTGCAGCCACCTTAGGTGCTTGACATAGTCCCTAGAAATACATTCGACACACTATCTCATGACCTTCCACTGTCAACAGACTACCGAAATGGTTATAAATTGTGTTAGTTTGCATCAGTACCCTCTCTGCTCACCACTGCAAACTCCTTCCCTAAGGCATGTTTCCAAACACCTTCGAAATGCCAATTTAACTAAAAGGTTAAATCTAAGTAAGATCGGGGTGAACAGAGGAGCCTACAACGTGCCCTGAACAGCCTCTAGCTTGAAATGCCTAAATACACAAACATGACCAGAGGGTGATCAACAGCACAGCAGAAATGCTGTAGGCAGTCCAAGGTCTTTCTTACTTTTTCTGTTTCAGCAGATCTCATTTCCATTTAGTCTGACTGTCATGGTTTTCCTTGGATGGGTTCCCTATTGCTGTACTGAGTCTTTTCACTGATGCTACTGCTTAATTGGTTGCATCTTCCTGGTAATTTGAACCCAAGGTAACATTACTAGGAAAAATTTTAGAAATCTCACGAGCCAGTTAATATAGAAAGGAAGTCTTTCTGTGATCAAATCAAGCCCGTTCAGCTATGGACCTGAACACCTGGTCCACAGCATTCCACGAATGTCAGCTGCTGAGGCCAGGGCCCATGACGCAGGTCTGTGGTGTCTGGTGACCAGAAAGGAAAAGTATTTGGGTTGCTCCTTCCTATTTAAGATTCACTACTTGTGCTGACTCGAGCAGGCAGACAGCAGCTGTGGTAAAACCTCTATTTGTTCCAGTTGGTTCTTTCATTCCCTACTGGGCCATCTTGTAAATTGGCAGTTATAAGTAATGACAAAGAGACCCTCTCAAGGTTGGCAGGTGTGATGAGTAAGTAACATGCAGACATATCAACTGCAGTAAAACAATCTCTCAGTTGTCCCCCTGAGATGGAAACAAAACTCTCCACCTTTATCAGTTCTTCCCAGTACGTATTGAAATCTGTTTCTCTTTGCCACGAACCTTGAACTTTGGTTTGATTTAATCTCATAGCAGCTTCTATTTTCTTGGTTTATAAAAGTTCCGAGCTATTTAAAAGGAAGTGGAGTGAGCTGGCATACCTATTGACCTCATTTTGGTAAGTGAAATCACTGGCTGCTGAAAAACATAATCAACCATGATGGACAGAGCCACTGATGAGCAGACCCTGGACAGACTAGCATTTCAAGGTTGGCCCAGATTATGGCCTCTAAATCTAATAACCCAGTAATAAATCCACCAATTCATCAATGAGAAAAAAAACCCAGTTATTTTATAGAGTCATTGCATTTTAAAAGTTGAATTCAATTCATCACATTGAGTAAAATCAATCCATATTATTTCGCTTTATTTTGTGTATGGCATCAAAGGCAAATGGTATGAATTTTCATCTGGTTTTTATGTTGTCCACTTTCTATTGTCAGGTATCAATAACTGATTTTCTGGATTATTGAAAAAAATTAAATTGATGAGGGCCTTTGATTTGAGAGTATTATAATTCAAACTCCTTTTTTTTTCTTTTGAGTGGTTATTGATCCTGATAGGTTTTATTTGTTTTGTTCTGTTTTTAGTTACCATTATGGCCATATTTCTGGCACTAAATTTAGTAACAAATTCTCTTTATCAACTCCTGGAAGAGTGTATTTAATTTTTATGTACTTAGTTATAATAGCGTTTTTAAGCAATATAGATTAAAAGGCAAGGTTCATAATTCTTGACTTACTATTTAAAAGAGCTATAATATATTATTACATCTGTAATAATGTTAGGAACTCTTAATCCAGTAACGATTCACCTGCTAGACAGTGAATGAGTCACATTTCTTTTGAAACACTGATTTATCATCTTAGTAGGAATTTGACTATTTTAGAAATGAGATGGGCTATAACCTCGGGACTCTTTTTTGGTTTTCTGTTGCCAGAATGATATTCATCTGTGAAGATTATAGAAGGAACAATTAATAGGATATGCCCAATGAATGGTGCCTGTGGTGAACAGCCTGGATTGCTTTTTAATTTTTCTTATAAATCTCTCTAGTATTATTAGGCCACCATGTGGAATAATGGCCAATGACTCATTGCTTTTAAAATGGAAAGGATTCAAATCTGTCTTAGCCTTGTGTCATTCTCTTTATCTTGTAGGTATGTCATCTGACATTTACAGTAATTGTATATTTTAATGAAAACTTTGTCTTTTTATAGTCTTTCTCTTGCCCTTAGCAGTCTATTCCCAATTCTTAGAATCACACTTGAGAGTACAAGAACCATGCCAAGGTAATGGACTCGGCATATATTTGGCTTATAATGGAAAATCCTGGAGTTCTCAGGAAAAACTATTGTATTTCTCAAGATTATTTCAATATCAAAGATAAGTGAACCCAATAAGGGAAATGCCTCTCTTATTTGGTTGAGCTCTCTGTTATAGTGAGCCAAGGCTGTCATTGCCTGCTTTTAATTCAAAGGGAAACTGGTCTGGGTTGGTGTAAATAAGGATGTCAGACTTTTGGGTGTCATGACTTAGGACATCTAAACAGAGCATGATCAGGAATAAAAGATTTCTGTTTCACTGATACCTGAAATAGCAATTATAAGCAATGTATTCTAGGCATTGAAACAAGAAGTAACTTGCTGAAAGTCGAAGTTGGAGACAGACGTGTTTTTCAAAATGGATACACATTATTTTTTTCTTTCTGTCAAGCAACAGTTTCTCTTTTTTTGGGTTGGGGGGGATTGCATTTCCTACCACTTCAAACAATTGTTTTATTCTATCCTCTTGATCACAGGAGTGATAGCATGACACAAACTGGGGTACTTAGGGTCTCTTTCTTGGATGTCAAATGTAGTCAGTGGACAGAAGCCCCATTTTCCTAACTAATGAAACAGAGAAAATGGAACAGAATGGAAAACTGATAAATAAAGTCACACACTTATAGTCATCTAATCTTTGACAAAGTTGACAAAAATATGCAATGGGGAAAGGACTCTCTAGTCAATAAATGCTGCTAGTATACCTGGCTAGCCGTATGCAGAAGAACAAAACTGGACCCTTACCTTTCACCATATACAAAAAATAACTCAAGATGGATTAAAAATTTAAATGTGAAACCTCAAACTGTAAGAATCCTAGAAGCATAAACCTAGGAAACACCATTCTGGATATGAGCCCTGGAAAAGAATTTATTACTAAGTCCTTAAAAGCAATTGCAACAAAAACAAAAATTGACAATTGAGACCTAATTAAACTAAAGATCTTCTGCACAGCAAAATAAACTATCAAGTAAAAAGACAATCTACCGAATAGGAGAAAATATTCTCAATCTATGCATCTGACAAAGTTCTAATATCCAAAATCTGTAAGGAACTTAAATATATCAACAAGAAAAAAACAACAACACTAAAAAGTGGGTAAAGGACACAAACAGACACTTCTCAAAAGAAGACATACAAGTGGCCAACAAACATATGAAAAAATGTTCATCATCACCAATCATCAGAGAGCTGCCAATCAAAACCACAATGAGACACCATCTGATACCACTCAGAATGGCTATAATTAAAAAGTCAAAAAACAATAGATGTTGTTAAGGTTGTGGAGAAAAGGAAACACTTATACATCATTGGTGGGAATGTAAATTAGTTCAGCCTCTGTTGAAAGCAGTTTCGAGATATCTCAAAGAAGTTAAAAGCAGACATACCATTCAACCCAGCAATCCCATTACTGGGAATATATCCAAAAGAAAACAAATTATTCCCAAACTAAAATGCAAAGAAAAAAAAAAAAGAAAGAAAGAAAACAAATTGGTCTACCAAAAAGACACATTCTACCAAAAAGTACATTCGCATGTTCATGGCAGCACTTTCACAATAGAGCAGACATAGAATCAACCTCCATGTCTATCAGTGGTGGGTTGAGTAAAAAAATGTGGTACATATACACAATGGAATACTAATGCAGCCATAAAAAAGAACAAAATCAGGCCCTTTGTAGTAACATGGCTGGAGATGGAGGCTGCATTCCTAAGCGAATTAATGGAGGAACAGAAAACCAAATATCATATGTTCTTACTTATAAGTGGGAGCTAAACATTGGGTAGTCATGGACATTACAATGGCCACAATAGACTCTGTGGACTGCTAGAGAGGGGAGGGTGGAAGGGGGCCGAGGGTTGAAAAACTACCTGTTGGTTCCATGCTCAGTACCTGGGTGATAGAATCATTTGGAACCCAAACCTCAGCATCAGGCAGTATACCAAGGTATCAAGCATGCACATATATGCCCTGAGTCTAAAATAAAATTAGAAAAAGAAAAAAAAAATGCTTATCCAATGATGTTTTCATATTATCTCAGAGCTCTGGGATGGTGCCAAATGCAAAGATGTAAGAGGCAAGAGTGTCTACTGAGTATTTGTGACTTAAAGGTAGTGGAATTAACTTTACTCTGCATTCTTTTACATGAAATGAGTTGACCCAAAATATGCTATACATATTTTTTCTCCTGCTGCAAAATTTGTAATAATTTGAAAATTTGGAAAGTTTGAAGAATTATTTGTACACATTTCAGTGCAGGTTTTTCTTCTTATTCTGGTTTTGAACGTATGTTTTCTAGCAACAATTCTTAAAGATAATTTGTCCAGTATAATTGATAAACTATGCATTTCAAAACAGGATTTGGTGGGTGGGAGCTAAGCACTCTCGTGGAAGTGTCTGAATCTTCCTCAAATGTCAGTGGAGTACAGTGAGCTAGGATCCTCTGTCTTTAAAAATATATTTTTCCTTAGGGACCTATCTGTCATTGATTAGGGATAAAATAGTTACAGTGGAAATGTAGTATGCTGGTGAAATATGGACATATTCGAAGCCACATTCAGGATCATAATAGAATGTGTCAACATTGGGATCTTTAAACATCAGTAGCTGCCTGTATTCTAGGACCAGTGAGGAGAGCCTGGTCTCCCGTGGTGTTAACTGCTCTCTTGAGGGAAAGCTGATAGACAGGAAAGACACGTTTTTAGGATAGCCTGAAAATACACACCAGGAGTATGAGTAGAAAACTAAAAGACAGATGAGTCTATACCTTCATTGTCTGACAACTCAGCACCTCCATGGTAGATTTCTACCAACAAAGGAATAGTCAAAGTTATAAAATAATTTTAATCTGGGTCACAAGTAATCGGAACTTCAAAGTATTTAAGCCTTGAATATATGTTATTTTTTAATACATATGATTTAAATCAAACAATTTCCTGTCATCCCCTTGAAATCACAATTTAATTCTTAACCTGAAGTACCTCCTTGTTTACTGGAATGGCCCCACACTCTCTGGTGGCCAGAAGCTTCATTGCTGAAGGTTTACACAGACTGGTTTGAAACAGAGATTTGTTTGGATACTATCTTCCCCAAAACAGTTTAAATCAACATCAGAAAACAACATTTAGTTGTTTTATTTATCAAAATAATTAAAAGGTTTGTGAAATTATTAAGAGGTATGGCAATTTGAATTATTAAGATTTCTTTTATTCATGATGTATTTTAAAACATCAGGGCAAACAGCCTGTCACAAAAACCAACATATGACTAAAAGTGCTTTCTTCTAAATATTATTCTTTAGCAATAAAAAGAGTTTAAATTATAAAAACAGTTTTTGTTAAAAGTTTAAAGTACTTTGGTTGTAAGTAAAGATACTACTTTTTATGAATAAAAATAAATTCCTGATACGTTGGAGCAAGGGATTCTGTAGACAATTCAGCTTCACTCTTCCTGCCTTTTTATTCAAAGACAAACGTCAACACAAAATATTCTTTCTTCCCTCAAAAATAGTTCCTTTTCTTTCAGAATGAATGGTGTCTTAGAAAGAAACATTTATTTCCTCACTATAGAAGCAGTTACTGCTATTACAAGCTAGATTTTCACTTCGATAGCAACTGATGTGCCAAGCACTCCAGTGCAGGTCACTTGGGGAGATATTCGTTAAACCCTCATCAGTCTCTTGATATTCACTGTGGTTGGTATAATATTATGGAGCCATATTTACAACATCCCTGTGTCACTTGTGGCTAGTTGCCATAAGAGATTTCCTTTTTATCATGCTGACTGGGACTGAAATGTTGGCCACATCAGCAAAGGCCAGATTATAGAACAAAGGGACTGTAGCCTGTCAGGGTTGGGTATGTAAACCTAAGAAAAAAGATAGGAGATGATTGTTTGGGTGGGACTTAAAGTTATAGTTCAACTTGGGAAACTGATCTAGAAAGAAAGGAAAGGCAAGATGAGCATGCTGTTGGCAAAAGATCAAACTGAGGGAAGTCTCGGAGACCTGCTCACCCAGATAATGGTTGGAGGTGCAGGTGAACAGATTACAGGATATTGAGGAAGTCCAAGATCAGCTATCAGGAACCTGGCTGTGGGAATGAATATTGGGCTATGACAAGCAGAAATCTAGAGTTTGGGTAAATTTGGATGGCAGTCAGGGAATTCCATCACTGAAAGGGCAGTGCTGGAATCCGGGTAATGGAAGAGTCAAGTCACCGAGGACCTCATCCTGGTCAGGAAGCCCACACTGCCCTGAAATGTGAGGAAGAGCCCCGTTATAGGAAACTCAGTCTATCCAAAACTGTTATGGATTTTCGATGCCCTAAAGATGCTGGATTATTTCCAGTTCTGGCTGACAGACTAAAAATAATGTCACTGATACTAATAATAGCAACAAAGACTTTTTGAGGATTTTCTATGGTCTAAGCACTGAGGTAGGTTCTATCATTATATATATTTTATAGAAAAATAAATTAAGGCTAAGTAACTTGCCCACAGCCATATAACCAATAAGAGGTGGGGCCCAGCTTCTAACTAAACTGTCTGTGTGTGTGTTCCGGAATCTGTGGTTATATCCACTTTGCACGTGGCCAATTACAGTTCTATTTACCATGCTAATGTCAAGCACTGTCCCTGGTTGGGAATGTGGGAAGCAGACTCTGAGATGGGGTGCAGTATGTAAGATGTAAGGCAGTACTCTTTATCTGCAGGACCCATCAGTGAAGCCTGCCTATTATAACCACTCCCAGGTAACAGGGCACTTCAAGTGAACTCCTGAGATCAACACTTGTGGGAATGGAAGCAGGACTGGGCTGAGAGAGAAGTCAACCCATAGGGAGCTCTGGAGTGCAATGGCCTGAGAGAGTTGTTCTGTGTTTATCGAAAGGGCCAGGGCTGCCTCAGGAAGAGCATGATCTTGGTCAAGGCACGCTCTGTACCTGTAGGGCCTGGCAGTGAAGTCCGCCTATTAACACTACTCCCAAGTCCGCCTAACACTACTCCCAAGTACAAGAGAACTTTCTTAAGGGGGATCTCATCTGCATACTGCATCGCTGCATCGCTGTGCCTATAACAAATACATTTCTATTTTCTGAAAATATCTAGAAAACATTTAAAGTTTATCCTGCTACTCCTGCTCCTTCTTAGAGGGACCTTAAATCCCAATTTGCTCAATACAATCCTGGTTTATACTTCTATTCCCAGCATAATTATTAATAACTTCTTCTTTTACTCTTAAAAGTATCCTGGTTGGATGTAAGTTATTTTATCTTATTGATGCTCTTCTGTTCCTCCTTGTTCCTCTACTAATAATCTCTTATTAATTTAGTTTCTAAAAATAATATTTTTATAGAAATAAGCATTCTGGCTCTGCAAAATTTTTCAAAGATAAAACAATTTTCGGGTCTGGCATCACATATTTAATGTTGTCAGGTTGCTAGCTGATAGAAAAAAACTCAAAAGTTTGACAATCACACTACTTATTTTTTCTTATACTAATATGAATGGAATAGTATCACCTACTAGTAAGAATATATTTCTTTAGTGTTGTAAAATATTATGTAAGGATGACCCTTGAACTCCTTAAGATTGGTTGCCTAAATAGAATAAGGTCTATTGAAATATTAAGTCAGGAATGAATAAAATATCTTCAATTCTCCTTGGTCTGTATTTAAATGAAGTAACATCAACATGAACATCTGAATTTTGCTAAGGCCTCACTCCTATTCCATATTTACCTTAGAAGCAAAGTACCATTTCTTCTTCAGTCATTTTTCATTTATTTTAAGGGTATCCCCTATGCCCTGAGAAGTAAGCCCCTACATATTCTTCTGCTGTGGCATTTTGAGTAAGTTATTTTGCTCACAAACCATTAGAAAGTGGTGTCTGGCTGCTAAAAGCTAACATCCAGCACCTGGCTGCCTCCCTGGTGACCCTCTTCACAGGGTAAAGGTCCTCTCTGCCTCGAGGACCCTGCTACCTACCAGCCCTCATTTGGGTACATGGAGTTGCACCCTTTCTCTCAGGGGTGGGCTCAGAGGAAGCACTGATTGAGTGTGAGCTTTTTCAACACAAGTCTGCTGTGTGCACACCTTGGTCATAATGGACTACATCTAATCTCTGGAGTGGGGCCCAGGGCACAAAACAGATTGTGTCTGTTCTCTTGTTCCTCTTCAGATTTGGCCCAGGCATCTAAACATAAAATATGAGAGTTAATATTTGCCCTGCACATATTAATTAATTAATTAAACAGTTGTCTAGAAGATCACTGACTCATCAATTTGTCAAATGTCAAGATAAAAAAAAGATAAGTCTCTTAGTGAGCATATGTTTAACATCGAGAGATCTTTTTAACTTATAAATGATATGGAATGACAAAGCAGATGATACACACACACACACACACACACACACACACAGAAGTAGAGGAGGAAGACAGAGGGAAGGAGAAAGAGGTGTGTGAAAAATGATTGCTGGAATAAGAATGTTAATTTAGAGTCAAAACTGGGTAATATACAGCAAAGTACAATGATAAATCCTCTTTTTCCTTTTTCATAAGTTTGCATGATTTTGAAGGTTCCTTTTGGAATTGATTTCCAGTTTTATTCCACTGTGGTCTGAGAAAGTGCTTGATATAATTTCAAATTTTTTTAAATTATTGAGGCTAGTTTTATGGCCTATTATATGGTCTATCTTGGGGAAAGTTCCAGGCCCTGTTAAATAGAATGTATATTCTGTGGTTGATGGATGAAATGTTCTGTATACATCTGTTAAGTCCATTTGTTCAAGGTATAGTTTGAGTCCATTGTTTCTTTGTTGACTTTCTGTCTTGATGACCTGTCTAGTGCTGGTCAGTGGAGTATTGAAGTCCCCTACTGTTATTGTGTTGCTGTCTATCTCATTTCTTAGGTCTATTAGTAATTTTAGTAATTAGTAATTTAGTTTTCCAAATTTGGGAGCTTCAGTGTTAGTGCATGTATGTTTAGGATTGTGATATTTTCCTGTTGAACAAGGGCTTTTACCATTATATAATGTCCCTCTTTGACTCCTTTAACTGTCGTTGCTTTAAAGTTTGTTTTGTCTGATGTAAGAATAGTTACCCCTGCTCACTTTTGGTGTCCATTTGCATGAAATGCCTTTTCCCACCCCTTTACTTTTAAATTTGTATGAGTCCTTATGTGTTGGGCAAGTCTACTGAAAGCAGCAGATGGTTGGTGAGTTCTTATCCATTCTGGAGTTCTGTATCTTTTAAGTGGAGCATTTAGGCATTTATGTTCAATGTTAGTATTAAATATGAGGTACTGTTACATTCATCGTGCTCTTTGTTGCCTGTATATTTTTATTTTATTTGTTGTTTACTTTTGCTTTTTAACTTGTATTTTTGTTTTATAGGTTCTGTGTGATTTATGCTTTAAAGAGGTTCTGTTTTGATGTGTTTCCAGGATTTGTTTCAAGATTTAGAGCTCCTTTTAGCAGTTTTTATAGTGGTAGCTTGGTAATGGCAACTTCTCACAGCATTTGTTTGTCTGAAAAAGACAGTATCTTTCCTTCATATATGATGCTTAATTTCACAGGATACAGAATTCCTGGCTGAGGTAATTGTTTTGTTTGAAGAAGCTGAAGATAGGGTCCCAATCCCTTCTGGCTGGTAGGGTTTCTGTTGAGAAATCTGCTGTTAATCTGATAGATTTTCTTTTATAGGTTACCTGATGATTCTGTCTCACAGCAATTAAGAGTCTTTCCTTTGTCTTAACTTTGGATAACCTGGTGACGGTGTGGTCTTTTTGTGATGAATTTCCCAGGTGTTGCTTGTGCTTCTTGCATTTGGATATCTTGCTGACTAACAAGACCAACGAAATTTTCCTTGATTATTCTGCCAGATACATTTTCCAAGCTTTTAGAATTCTATTCTTCCTCAGGAACACCAATTATTCTTAGGTTTGGTCATTTAACATAATCACAGACTTCTTGGAGGCTTTGTTCATATTTACTTATTCTTTTTTCTTTACCTTTGTTGGATTGGGTTAATTCAAAGGCCTTGTCTTCTTGCTCTGAATTTCTTTCTTCTACTTGTTCAATTCTGTTGCTGAGACTTTCCAGAGCATTTCACATTTCTAAAAGTGTGTCCACAGTTTCCTGAATTTTTTACTGTGTTCTTTTTAAGTTACCTATTTCCTTGAATGTTTCTCTCTTTGCTTCTTGTATTGTTTTTTGGAGTTGCTTGAATTGGGCTTTGTCTTTCTCAGGTGCCTCCCTGATTAGCTTAATAACTAACGTCCTGAATTATTTTTCAGGCAAAATCAAGGATTTCTTCTTGGTTTGGATCCATTGCTGGGGAACCAGTGTGATTTTTTGGGTGTGTTAAATAGCCTTGTTTTGTCATATTACTAGAGTTGGATTGCTGGTTCCTTCTCATTTGGGTAGCTTCTGTCAGAGGGAAGGTCTAGGGCTGAACGCTGTTGTTCACATTCTTTTGTCTCATGGGATGTTCCCTTGATGTAGTGCTCTCCCTCCTTTTCCTGTGGGAGGTACTGTGAGCCCCACTGCATGATTGTTGTTTCTCTTCTGGGTCTAGCCACCCAGTGAGTCTGCCTGGCTCCAGGTTTGTCTGCACAGTCTTGTCATCTGAACCATCTATGGGACTCTCAGCCGTGGATACCAGCACAGTATTTGGGATGTCTCCCAGGTCCTGCAGGAGTAGTCCGCTCACCCCTCTTGGGATTGCTTGTTTGTTGCTGCAGTCAATCTGGAGCTAAAATTCACTATGCAAGCCTCTGCACCCTGCTCTGTCTGGAGCTGCAATCTAGTCCTGCCTTCATCATCATCATGATGATCCCAAGCCCAGTGATAAATCTTGAGTTATCTTTTCTAATAGAAATTACTCAGTAAGCCAGGCTGAAGTACAGTGGTGCAATCACAGCTCACTGCACCCTTGACTCCTGGGCTCAAGACATCCTCCCACCTCCACCTTCTGAGTAGCTGGGACTACAGAAGGGAACCACCATGCCGGGCTAATTTTTTATTTTTTTTTTTGTAGGGTCTTACTATGTTGCCTAGGCTGGTGTTGCACTTTTGGATTCAAACAGTCATGCTGTCTCGGCCTACCAAAATGTTGGGATTACAGGCATGAGTCACCGCAGCAGGCCTCCATCTTTTTTAAACAAAAATATTTGCAGCTTCCCAACTTTCTACAAACAACATCTAATTTTTCAAAATCTGAGTCCTAATAACTTGTAAATTCTCAAAGTTCCAGTTTCTAAAGAGCCAAATAACACTTAGGGATGGAGCTATCCCATAGGTGAGCTTGTTATACAATGTACTAGCATGAGTTTGAAAGAGGTTGCTGTAATATTCTTGCCTTATTTCCAAGTTGTGGATCATTTTTCCAAATGCAGCTATGCCATAACAGGACTTTGACTCCCTCTCTATATCCCCACACATATAAGTAAGGATGCTCAGAAATAGTTTTCATTTAGAAATATTATTATTAGTGTTTTCATCTGTGTTTCTTTGCTACAATCCAGTATCCTTCTTCATTGGCTCCTAATCTTGCTTTCTTTATTTTATGCTTTTGCTGTAGGCATGTCTTTTTACATAAACTTCCTTAAATCTGTTGTGAAAGATAGATGGGTATTAAAAAATTAACAAAAACTCACATATTACATCAAATACCATATAATTAGAAGTTTATAATGATAACTTGATGAACTTGGCTTTTAGCTGAAACATGTCTATTATTAGATTAATGCAAATTTTTATAAAGTGTTTTAAGGAAGAAAATTAAATCAAGTAATTAAAAATTAATTGTTTAAAGGTTTTAATAATTCTGACATTTGCACTGAACTCTCACATACTTGGATTTGAATTCTAGTTTTAGTTTGTTATTTATATGACCTTAAGATACTTACTTAAACTAGGGTTCAGTTATCTAACTTAAAATGGAAATAATATAATCAGGTGTCAAGGGTTGAATTGTGTATAACTCTCTCCCCTAAATTTATATGTTAAAGTCCTAATTTCAGAATATGATTGTATTTGGAGGTAGGATCCTTAAAGAGGTAATTAGGTTAAAATAAAGTACTTTGGTAAGCAGGGCCTGTAACCAAATGCTAGCCAGGCTGCTCCCAGCTTGTAAGCCCAAATGAACAAAGATGAGATATTGTGAAAGGAAAATGACTTTATTTCAAAACTTTAGGCTGGGGAGAGGAGGTTACAAAGGGGAACTTGGAATGGGTGGCAAGCGAGAGTGGTGCCGGGCACAAGTTCTGGGTGTCTTGTTCCAATGGCTATCTTGAATCATGGTTCACTTGGAGCATGGGCTGACATCATCTCAACAATGGTGAGGCTGTAGTCTAACTGCCTTGAGGTTATCTCTGCAATTTCGCAGCTGGGTCTCCATGCCTGATTTTTCTCAAGATTGGCTGCTGGAATTTCTTTTTCTTTCTTTTTCTTCCTTTTTTTTTTTCTTTCTTTGAGACACATTATTCTCAGTCTCCAGGCTGGAATGCAGTGGCTCGATCTGGGCTCACTGCGATCTTCGCCTCCCAGGTTCAAGCAATTCCTCTGCCTCAGCCTCCCAAGTAGCCAGGACTACAGGTGCACACCACTATTCCCCTGCTAGTCTTCTGTATTTAGTAGAGACGGGGTTTCACCATGCTGGCCAGGATGGTCTCGGTCTCCTGACCTGGTGACCCGCCCTCCTCGGCCTCCTAAAGAGCTGAGATTGCAGGCAAGATCCATCCACTGTGCCCGGCCAGCTCCTGACATTTCTAAGCAAGCTCATAATTACATAAGCGAGCACTATGCATAGATGTTTCTGGTGGGAAAGAGAGGGAAACAAAAGAGCTTCAATGCACATTTCAAGGCTATTTTAAGACTAAAGATGATAAAGAAGGTTTCTGCAGTTTGCGTCTAGGTTACATTTGAGACTATATGGAGAAAACAGAAAAAGGAAAAAAAAAAAAGCTTTAAATGCATTTTGAAGTTAAACTGCTTAGTTACAGATCCTTCTCCAATACGACTGGAGTCTTTATAAAAAGAGGAAGTTTGTACAAAGGCATAGACAGAGGGATGATCATGTGAAAACACAAGAAGGTGGTGATCTACAAGCCAAAAAAGAGCCCTGGGACAAAGACTTCCTTCACAGCCCTCAGAAGAAACCAACTCTGCTGACACCTTGATCTTGGATGTCTAACCTTCAAAACTGTGAGAAAGTGCGTTTCCGTTTAAGCCAAACATGAGAAAGTACGTTTCCGTTTAAGCTACTTTGTTACAGCAGCCCTGGCAAACTAACGCAACTAATGAGCAGCTGATATTCAATTGGTAAGTAGCCTCCAAAATATGTTGGAAACCATGACCTGTGTCTGTACTGATAAATCAGCATATTGCTGTTGTTAATATTTTGACTATTACCCCCTGAGAATGCCTACAGCATAGAGCCTCATAAGGTAACTAGTACAGTACCTCCCATATTATAGACACTCAGTAGATTGTATGAATAATATTTACAATGTTATTATTATTAAGTTTGGGTTAAGTTTATCAGTATACACTTGTGCCAAATAACACACCATTCCCAAGTGAACATCTCAGGAAACTAAATGTATACGGTATGGTAGGGTGGTTTATATAGGAATAAGGACGTTGGAGAAAGAGGTGAGTATCTGATAAGCTATATGCCAGTGGGATATTTGTTCTTTTTTAAAATGAATAGAACCATTGATATCAGAAGAAAGATCATCTTTGAAATTTTTTTTAACTCTGCACTTTTATGTAAAAATGTCAATAATATTGATTAAGAAAAGTATTAGCTTTCCAGAGAACAGGATCTTCTCTCATGAGACTACGAGGAGCCCCAGTTGCTCAGAATGAGGACAACTTGGTTTGCATTGCATTTTTGGCAAGACCATATGTTTCAGAAAAACTTCCCTAATTCTACATGTGGATAACCACATGGCACATAGCAATTATCGAATCATTAGTGTCTCAAAGCACTCTCTGAATGTTAACTAAAAATGATTTCTATTTTACAAATGCACACACTTTGTGCATATAAACATTAAAAATAATGTAATCATATGCAATGCCATATAATTGTGATTATAAAGATATTTCCACTTTCAGTGCAGGAGGGAATATAAGAGCTTGCTAATTTTGTTTGATATGGTAGCAACTTTTGCCAATTGGCTTGTCTCCAGAACTATTACTTGTTAATGTTCCTAAATGTGCTGCTATCACTGCTGCCTAATAACAGAACATTCTGCAGCAATATGAAGCATCTAAATTGAACCAAGAAAATATATGCTGTCTTGACTTTTGAACTATTTTTTTTTCTATAGAGGAGAATCAAATAACTGGACTGAATAACAATTATTATTTATGTAAGTATATCTAGTGGGCTATAGAGGACATTCGCAATTAAGGGCAGTGGTTTCTTGTAAAGAAAATTTATTGGAACTGGTTTTCCAGTGAAAACAAACTTTTACTAAATCCTAGACTGCTTCCATTAACCTACATTTTTGGACCATATTTATCATTTTGAAGAGTTTTGTCTCTTTCTTTATATTTTTATATGGCTCATATATGAAATAAGTTTTTAGGTAAGACCCACTCCTTTTAAGTAGCTTTCTTCGGTCTGCACTAAAACTCAGCTACTAAGAAAAAGAATTGTTCATAAAGTCTTCAGAGTTCTTCCGAGAAGACACACTGTAAATGTGAAATAGTCATTATTGTGGGAATATTTAAACTCTTTTCTTTGGTTGTTGTGGTTCTGTTGTAGGGAATGTCCAGTATTAGCTATTAAAAAGTTCACATTTAGCTATTTCGTAGAATTTCCATTGATTGGTAATCTTGACTTAAATTTACATAATTACTTCTTTTGCAAGACTCATGTTAACCTTTCACAATGGCAGGCATCTCTCTCTCTACATCCTAAATATTTTATTAAATCTGGGTTCTATTTCTGCCACACTACAGGAGTATCTTGTGGAAAATCACAGAAAATTAAACTTGCTGAGGTATTGCTGATTTGATGTTTAATAGAAGTATATTAAAAACTGTCTTCAATGACTACTTTCTCAGAGGTCATAGATCCCAGCTTTTGTAATGCATATCATCAAATATTTTTTTCTCATATTACTCGGCAAAATGATATATTTCAGATTAGGAAGATAAGATATATCTTACTGAGGCCAACTTGATCAGATTGCAAAAGATAATTTGAGTACATAAATATGTTTCATAGTTGTTGCTTTATACTCAGACTCAGCATTAAGAATGTGTATTTAGAAAAAAGAAAGAAGAAAAAGAAAGAAAAAATAAAAAGAATGTGTATTTATCCAATAGTACACAGCAGGAACAGGATACACTACACATAGGGCTAACAGCAGTGGGGAAAATCAAACGAAATCCAGGAATAATAGCACCATACTTAAATGGAAAAAAAAGTAGCATTGATTTTGAGCATATGAAAGAAATTGAAGAATTAAATGTAAAATCCCAAATTAAAAAAAAGAAAACTAGAAAAAAAGAAACATGAGCACACTTCTTAAATGTATCCAAACTATAAGCTGATTAAAGAATTTATAGTTCTGCCATAGGGCTCAGAAAATATTTTGAATTTCTGTGTGTGATACTTCTTGTCTTCAGAAATCACAGTGTATTCATCCATGATGAGGAAAGAATTTTTTTAAATACATAGGTCCAATTTTGAGTCATGATTGAAAAGATTTACTCTGCTTAAATACTTACCTTTTTTTTTCGTAGAGATGGGGTTTTGCCATGTTTTCCAGGCTGGTCTTGAGCCACTGACCTCAAGTGATCCACTTGCCTTGACCTCTCAAAGTCCTTTGCCAAGGCCTCCCCTCCCTGGGGATTACAGGCATAAGCCACCATGTCCAGCCCTTAGCAAATGCATATATATATATATATATATATATATATATATATATATATATTTTTTTTTTTTTTTTTTTTTTTTTTTTTTAAGTAATGGAGTCTTGCACTGTCGCTCAGGCCGGAGTGCAGTGGTGCAATCTTGGCTAATTGCAACCTCCGTCTCCCAGGTTCAAGCAATTCTCCTGTCTCAGCCTCTCAAGTAGGAGTACCTGGGACTCCGGGTGCACGTCAGCATGCTCGGCTAATTTTTTTTTTCATATTTTAATAAAAATGGGTTTCACAGTGTTGCCCAGGCTGATCTCAAACTTCTGAGCTCAGGCAATCCATCTGCCTTGGTCTCCCAAACTGCTAGGATTACAGACGTGAGCCAACGCACCAGGCCAGCAGATATTTTTTAAAGGGACAAAATTAAAAACAATTCCTCTCAAGTATTTATTTTTGAATTCTCTTAGTTAAAGCTGCATAGCTAAGGTAGTCAACTCCATCACTCAAATGGGAATTATTCCCATTGTAATTGTAAGCATATGTGAAGCAAATACAAATTTTTATCTTTTAACATCTAAACAATGTGAAAAAATAGCTTACTTCTTTATTGAAGCAAATGTTTTAACATTCTATTTATTTTGCTCATTACTGATAAAGTACTTGTAAAACAAGTAATGGCATATCATTACAATGGAATGCTCTGTAGTTTACTAAAAATAATGGAGTAGATCTATATATTTCCAGTGTGAAAGTGAACAGTAGATGAACAGTAGATTAACATGTATTATATGATACTAATAGTTTAAACAAAGTTTAAAAAGTCTCTCCTTTATTACCACATTTATCTTTGTGTACGCTACCATTTTTCTAGGAGGAAATCTAGATATCGTTAATGAAAAGTTGGGTTGTAGATTTGGGTCAGAAAATGTTCACTTTTAAGTATATATTCGTATGTAACGTTTGATTTTCTTTTACCCATGTTGATGTTTACTTTTATAATTTAAAAAATGAATTCTATTTTTTGAAAGGTCATCTGGTTTTCTCAGACTTTGCTTCCTCAATGCGCACCCGCGGGTGGGAGGTTTAAAACAACAGAAACTCAACCCGAATCAGCTTACACAAAAAGCAGAATATATTTTCTCAATTTTTTATTTTTCATTTATGTGGTTCTCTGTGTTTTGGCTTCATTCCAACCTTTATAATGTTGTGAAGGAGTCAGCTGCTGCAGCATTTAGGCTCACATCTTCATGGTTTTACCACTAGGCAAAAAAGGGGCTCTTCTTCCAAGTCACAGAGGAACTCTGATGATCCCAGCTTGTGTCATTTGCCAAAGTTCTGGGCCAATCCCTGACATAAGCAGTGATATTAGCAAATGTGTGATACGATTATCCTAGGACCCAAAGCCAATTATTGTGGCAAAGGCAACACAACTAAATCAGAAGAGGGTAGCCTGTGTTCCGAAGAAGGGAGAGGTACAAAGCAGGAAAAAACCTTAGAACACATGCACGCACACACACTCGTTGGGAAATGAATTCAGATACTGTTGTGATTGATAAAGTATGAGTTTATTAAAATGTGTTAAAAATCAATAGCTACTACTGATTTTGTCACTATAGATTGGCATTCATACAATGACATTTTGTCATTATAGAATTTCTCAAACATTAGACACTAAAAACATAAGTCCTTTTTGTAGGAGGAAATAAACTATTTTATTAACATTTAAGAAGTTCCTTATGTTCAAAAGAGTTGAGACCACTGGTTGAGATGTGACCTAGGTTCTTGGCAGTATTAATGGAGAGTGGGTCCAGATCAGGAAATAGATTTATGTGGTAGAAGAAAGAAAAGTTAGCAACTGCCAATTATGGGACAGAGAAGAGGGATGAGAAAAATCACATTGTACCAATTCCTGGTAATTATTTAAAAGACTTCAGAAC
>PVKP010011840.1:0-60202 GCA_004027715.1 Plecturocebus donacophilus | reverse complement strand
TAGCAAGGAAGGACACTGCTCGGTGTGTCTTGTTATGAATGACCTTTCAGCAACACAGGAAGTACTCAGCAGAGGTTTCTACTATGTATCTCACACACACACACATACACACGCACTCGTGCTAATTGAGTTTCAAAGTAATATTCTTGCTATCCCTACCAAATTATAGCTTGGTGTTGTCTCTGAGTGGTTTTTTGGATATTGGAAGCAGCTGATGATTACTCTTGCAAAGAAATCTGTAAAACGTGCAGGCGAACATCTGAGACGCTCTCTCAGGCCCCTGGTCCTTCTGCACCTTTCCTTCACAGCCCTGGGTGTAGTGACCACACGTATTGAACCACCCCTGGCCGAGACCCACTCCTGCCAGCTCAGCCAGGGCTCTCTGAGCTCCAGTGTGAGCAGCGGTGGGTTTCAGCCCCAGTCTCCTCTCTCTGTGCCCTCTCTGGCTCCGGCACCATCGTCGTTAGCTGGCACCGGTTACCTAATAACGTCGCTCTAGGCCTGGGAAGAGTACTCTGGCATTGTCCACGGTTTCCATTGGAGGAGAAAATAAGATTTTCAAAACACTCATGTTGTTGGGTCAAAGATGATTATTTCTGAACATTAGAAGCTTATTACTTTATTTTAACTTGTGAGGGGCAACAATATTTGAACTTTGGGTTCTTGGACTAGTTCAACAACATTTCACCTTAAGAGCTCTGTTTACTAGACCAAGGCTCAGCCCCAGAGTATGTGTCTAGCTTATGTCATATTATTATGGGTTCAGTAATTGCCTTCATTTTGCAAAGAAAGGTATACAGTGCTCACAATCTGTTATCTTGAAACAAACACCAGAGTGTGAAAGACATGTAGATAAAATTTTATTTTATTTATTTATCTATTTTGAGATGGGGTCTCACCCTATTGCCTAGCCAGGCTGGAGTGCAGTGGCACCATCTTAGCTCACTGCAACCTCCACCTCCCAGGTCCAAGCGATTCTCCTGCCTCAGTCCCCTGAGTACAGGTACGCACTCCCACACCCGGCTAATTTTTGTATTTTTTTTTTTAGTAGAGGCGGGGTTTTGCCATGTTGGCCTGGCTGGTCTTGAACCCCTGACCTTAGGTGATCTGCCTGCCTCAGCCTTCCAAAGTGCTGGGATTACAGGCGTGAGCCACCACGCCCAACCAAAATTTTAAAAATTTCATAGTGAATATTAATTTTCAACTCAAACCAACTTTAGATGCAAAAAAATGGGCAATGGTGATCATCAAGTGCATATTTTCATGAACAAGATTATTTTGTACTTTGAAATATGGATACATAGCAAAATCCCAAAGAAAAAAAAATCCTCCCAAATCAATACTCTTTTGATATTTTTGTAACACAAAACCAACTTGCTTCCTGCTGTTAGTTCTTTGTTACAACTGGATGCCAGTGTGAACTGCAGTAGACTTTTGAAACTTCTTTTCATCAGTAGGCAAAACGCAAGTCCTACCGGTTAATAATGCTTTGGCATTGTTAACATTTGGAACCAGAATCTCTGTCCTTCTCATCTTTCTCACAGAGAAAACTGAATTCATTTCACCTAGAAAACATGATTTTAAAAATTGTCTATTGAGCATACCAGAATTACTCAGAAAAGTAAAATATTTTGCGGAGAAAGTATAGAAAAGTGTCGATTTCACACAATTTCCTACATGTATACCAGACACAGAAGAGGCTAGGAGTGGAATAGGCCAGAAAAAATGAAATTAGATTTACCTGCTTATTCTTTTTTTTTTTTTTTTTTTTTTTTTGAGAAGGAGTCTTGCTCTGTCACCAGGCTGGAGTGCAGTGGCACAATCTTGGTTCACCACAATCTCTGCCTCTTGGGTTCAAGCAATTCTTCTGCCTCAGCCTCCCGAGTAGCTGTGACCACAGGCACGTGCCACCATGCCTGGCTAATTTTTTTGTATTTTTAGTAGAAACGGGGTTTCACTGTGTTGGCCAGGATGATTTTGATCTCTTGACCTTGTGATCTGCCCGCCTCGGCCTCCCAAAGTGCTGGGATTACAGGCGTGAGCCACCACGCCCGGCCTGCCTGCTTATTCTTATTAAGATTGTTGCATATTAAATGAATGCAAAGATACAGATATATGAGGCCCCAGTTTTCAACGATGGAGTCTATACAGTGTGAGACATTCAAACTCATTGTTTTTCTCCCTGTCAACTCTCTGCCTTTTGGTTTGGTAGTTGCTACAAAAGCCACAAGCCAATTGGCTTCGATTTAGCAAATTCAGTTTTGACAATAATATTTGTGAAGAAACAGGTTGAAAATATTGTCTAAAATGAAATGTCTCCTCTATTGGAGAGTTTCACACTCTGGTACTCTAGTTCTGTCTCTCATGCGTAAGCAACCCCAGCCTTGGCAGAGATATTCTGCAGGGACCCTGACCAGAGGAATCCAGGTCACAACACAGCACTGAGTACCAAGGGAAGAGGGTCCAAGGACAGTTTCCAAACACAAAGCCCAACCTTTTGATGGGTAACTTCTAACCAGCTGAAGAATTGCAACCTGCTACATTTTAAAAGAGGTTCTGGAGAGAACTGAATTTTCTAGCAAAATTATAATTGGGAGGAAAATAACCTAAAACAACTTTTTTATAACATGGATTTGTTCAATTTTACCTTAAAAGAATTTTCCTGATGCCTCATGTTTGTTTCAAAACCACTTAATATTTGGACATTTGTAGCAACCCTCTTGAAATTTTACATGTAGGATAAGTACACCAATAACCTCAGTTTTCTGAATCCAGCCATTCTCTTCTTCCCAACCTCAGCAGTCCTCCTGATGAAAACAGAGGAGTTCAGTGCCCCTTTTCCAGGAAGGAGAACCTTCATCTAAAGAAAGTCTAATGGATTTCACTAGCTGAGCATCGTAGTGTAGATTCCTACATATATAGCAGGCTACCCAGTAGGGGGTCTGAATAAAAAGAGCTAAAGGACCCCTTAAGAGCGGGTCCATGCCAGGTTCTCTGCAGGTTTGCACAGTTCAAGTTCTCCGTATCAGTCTCAACTCCTGCGATGAGCCTTTTCAGTCCACGATACAGGAGAGTTGAGTGTGCCTTGCTGAGCTGCGGAGCTCAGGGGCTTTTTCAGATGTGCGTGTTTACCATCTAGAGGAAGCAGAGGAGCAATGTGGGGAGAGTGGGAGGGAAGTTCACTTTCTTTCACTAAAGACTCTCCTTTGCCAGGATGCCTGATCAGGAGGGACATGTGTGGGCATGGGGAACAAGGCTGCTCCACACAGCTAAGCCCCAGCATGCTTTGCATGTGGAATTGGGAACTATTTGGGGTGGAAGTTGTCTGAGTGATCTGCATTCCAAAGGTGCTACTGTGTTCCTCACTTTCAGAAATACTTTAAGTTGAGGGATGACAGTTTTGTATTTTGACATGGAATCCAAATTTCTGACCACTGTGGATCACACTTCAGACTCTGACTGTCTCTCTTTTAGGCTGCATACTGGGTGAGGGAGAAAGAGAAGAAAAAGCATTTCACATTAATGGAATTGGAGAAAAATGTCACTTCAGAGCCTAGAAAGTTTCAGCTTCTGCAAAGTCCCAATGCCACCTACCAGAACAGAGACTCCCTACATACCAGACAGAGAAGGACAATGTTAGTATAATTTACTCTGGACCCAGCCAATACTGCCCCCAGTTTACCCAAAATATGCCTTAAAATGAAACAAAGCTCAAATAATACACAACTTGTAAGATATTCCATTTCCTGCAGTCAGCTCTATTTCATGCCAAGATTTATTTATCTTTTATGAATGGATGGAAATAGGACTTCATTTCTTCATATGCCAAACAGTCTTACCCTTAATTTTACATCAAATCAATTAAGTACAAAGATTTTGCAGGTTCTTCAACTGAGAAAATGCTTGTCCTCAATAGCAAAGCATTTCACTCGATATAGTGGAAGTTGGGGTCAATCTAAACATCAGCAACACAGTCCTTCTGATGGGGATGTGTGTTTCTGTAGAACCTTCACACCAGATCATTTTAGCTGGTGAGAGCTTGCTGCAGTCAAAGTGAGTTTGCAGGCATGTTATTTCACTGCACTGCAAACCAACCACACTCTGGAAGCCACAGGAGAGGGGCCAGTTACCCATTCTGCATTGACTCCAGTCCCCACAACTAGGAAGCAGCAGGCCACTTTAAGGGCTAGAAGACAAAACCTCTTCTTCCTTGATCATTTTTATCTCAGCTGCCAAAATGGAAATTTTCTGTAATTTCCTTTGAGACTTGAAGAATTATACCTAGTCTCCAACCATTATTCTTATCACTGTATTAGTTCAGTGCTTTCAAGGCACAAAGTGCTTTGAATTCACTCCATGACCTTGCAACTCTTTTCGAGTGCTTTTTCTGAGCAACTTTAACTGTTGTGTAAGAAACTTCACCTGAAATTTATGTTAAAAAAAAAAAAAGCAGTGAATGACTTGAGATACACATAATCTGATGTAAATATACATTGACATAAATTGAAGTATTAAGTTCCATTGGTACTGTCCACCTTAGACTTTAGAACACTATCATTTCACAAATATTCAGAAAGGTTCTGGAAATAAGGGGGAAAACACCATACAATGACTACATTGGAAATGTTAAATTTATAATATTCTGCTGAGCCCCCTTCAAATCTCCCAAAATCGAGAGAGTATGTCATCTGTACATATTTTTTTCTCAAATTTGCCTGGAGGAAACATTCAGGTTCAGAGAGTTTAGCAGTGCCTCTGTGTTTGTGTTCTCTGTATAATCACATCAAAGAACCAAAAAATAACACTTCAGGATAAATGACAGCCCTATTGCTGATCGCTCGTTGGCTTATGTTTTATTATAAAAATTGATCTCTATCGTTATAGAGAGAAAACCTGTATGTCTTGAGATGTTGGTATAAGAACTCAGCCAGTCAGCATTTCTGGAAGAATAAAAACTTGGCTTTTTTTTTCCTTAATGTCTAATAGTTTTGAAGACTAGAGATTTGAAGACTAGAGATTATTCCTCCTTTTAGAATTTCTACTGATTACAAGCTAGCAACTTCAGGATATCAGCTTGATCTAGTTGTAATAAGACCAAAAGGGAGACATATGTTTGTTTATTTTATTTATTTATTTATTGAGACAAAGTTTTACTCTTGTTGCCCAGGCTGGAGTGCAATGGCACCTCCACCTCCTGGGTTCAAGCGATTCTCCTGCCTCAGCCTCCAAGGTAGCTGGGATTACAGGCATGCACCACCACCCCCGGCTAATTTTTTTTTGTTATTATTATTGTACTTTAGGTTCTGGGGTACATGTGCAGATCATGCAGAATTGTTGGATGTGGTTTGCTGCGTCCATCCCCCCGTCACCTACATCTGGCATTTCTCCCCATGTTATCCCTCCCCAACCTCCCCAACTGTCTCTCCCTTGGACCCCCCAACACACCCCAGTATGTAATGCTCCCCTCCCTGTGTCCATGTGTTCTCATTGTTCAACACCCACCTATGAGAACATGTGGTATTTGATTTTCTGTTCTTGTGTCAGTTTTCTGAGAATGATGGTTTCCAGATTCATCCATGTCCCTACAAAGGACACGAACTCATAGGTTTGTATAGCTGCGTAGTATTCCATGGTGTATATGTGCCACATTTTCCTTGTCCAGTCTATCATTGATGGGCATTTGGGTAGGTTCCAGGTCTTTGCTATTGTAAACAGCGCTGTAATTAACGTACGTGTGCATGTCTCTTTATAATAGAATGATTTATAATCTTTTGGATATATACCCAGTAATGGGATTTCTATTTCTGGGTCAAATGGAATTTCTATTTGACCTAGAATGGGATTTCTATTCTGGGTCAAATGAAATTTCTATTTCTAGGTCCTTGAGGAAGTGCTCACACTGTCTTCCACAATTGTTGCACTAATTTACACCCCAACGAACAGTGTAAGTGTTCCTATTTCTCCACATCCTCTCCAGCATCTGTTGTCTCCAGATTTTTTAATGATCGCCATTCTAACTTGCGTGAGGTGGTATCTCAATGTGGTTTTGATTTGCATTTCTCTAATAATCAGTGATGATGAGCATTGTTTCATGTTTGTTGGTCTCATATATGTCTTCTTTTGAAAAGTGTCTGTTCATATCCTTCCTCCACTTTTGGATGGTTTGTTTTTTTCTTGTATATCTGTTTTAGTTCTTTGTAGATTCTGGATATTAGCCCATTGTCAGATGGGTAGATTGCGAAAATGTTTTCCCATTCTGTTGGTTGCTGGTTCACTCTAATGATTGTTTCTTTTGCTATGCAGAAGCTCCAGAGTTTAATTAGGTCCCATTTGTCTATTTTGGCTTTTGTTGCCAACGCTTTTGGTGTTTTAGTCATCAAGTCCTATGCCTATGTCCTAAATAGTCTTGCCTAGGTTTTCTTCTAGGGTTTTTATGGTGTTAGGTCTTATGTTTAAGTATTTAATCCATCTGGAGTTAATTTTAGTGTAAGGTGTCAGGAAGGGGTCCAGTTTCTGCTTTCTGCACACTGCTAGACAGTTTTCCCAACACCATTTATTAAACAGGGAATCCTTTCCCCATTGCTTTTGTCAGATTTGTCAAAGATCAGATGGTTGTAGGTGTGTGGCATTGCCTCCAGGGCCTCTGTTCTGTTCCGTTGGTCTATGTCTCTGTTTTGGTACCAGCACCATGCTGTTTTGATTACTGTAGCTTTGTAGTAGCGTGATGCCTCTGGCTTTGTTCTTTTTGCTTAGAATTGACTTGGCTATGCGGGCTCTCTTTTGGTTCCATATGAAGTTTAAGGTGGTTTTTTCCAGTTCTGTGAAGAAGATCATTGGTAGTTTGATGGGGATAGCATTGAATCTATAAATTACTTTGGGCAGTATGGCCATTTTCACAATATTGATTCTTCCTAACCATGAACATGGGATGTTTTTCCATCTGTTTGTGTTCTCTCTTATTTCCTTGAGCAGTGGTTTGTAGTTCTCCTTGAAGAAGTCCTTTACATCTTTTGTTAGTTGTATTCCTAAGTATTTTATTCTCTTTGTAGCAGCTGTGAATGGGAGTTCGCTCTTGATTTGGCTCTCTGTCTGTTATTGGTGTATAGGAATGCTTGTGATTTCTGCACATTGATTTTGAATCCCGAGACTCTGCTGAAGTTGCTTATCAGTTTAAGGAGATTTTGGGCTGAAATGATAGGGTCTTCTAAATATACAATCATGTCATCTGCAAATAGACACAATTTGACTTCCTCTTTTCCTAATTGAATACCCTTTATTTTTTTTTTTCTTGCCAAATTGCTCTTGCTAGAACTTCCAATACTATGTGAATGGGAGTGGTGACAGAGGGTATCCTTGTCTGGTGCTGGATTTCAAAGGGAATGCTTCCAGTTTTTGCATTCGGCTGTAAGTTTGTCATAAATAGCTTTTATTATTTTCAGATACGTTCCTTCGATACCTAGTTTATTGAGAGTTTTTAGCATAAAGTGCTGCTGAATTTTGTCCAAGGCCTTCTCTGCATCTATTGAGATAACCATGTGGTTTTTCTCTTTGGTTCTGTTTATGTGGTGAATTACATTTATAGATTTGCATATGTTGAACCAGCCTTGCATTCCCAGGATGAAGCCTACTTGATCATGGTGGATAAGATTTTTGATGTGTTGTTGCAATCGGTTTGCCAGTATTTTATTGAAGATTTTGCATCTGTGTTCATCATGGATATTGGCCTGAAGTTTTCTTTTTTTGTTGAGTCTCTGCCAGGTTTTGGTATCAGGATGATCTTGGTCTCACAAAATGATTTAGGAAGGATTCCCTATTTTTGTATTGTTTGGAATAGTTTCAGAAGGAATGGTACCAGCTCCTCTTTGTACATCTGGTAGAATTTGGCTGTGAACCCATCTGGACCCGGACTTTTTTTGGTTGGTAGGCTATTAATTGCTGCCTCAACTTCAGCCCTTGTTATTGGTCTATTCAAGGTTTCAACTTCTTCCTGGTTTAGGCTTGGGAAGGTGCAAGTATCTTGGAATTTAAACATTTCTTTCAGGTTTACTGATTTATGTGCATTGAGTTGTTTGTAGTAATCTATGATTGTAATTTGTATTTCTGTGGAGTCAGTGGTGATATCCCCTTTATCATTTTTTATTGCATCTATTTGATTATTCTCTCTTTTCTTTTTTATTAATCTGTCTAGTGGTCTATTTTGTTGATCTTTTCAAAAAATCAGCTCCTGGATTTATTGATTTTTTGAAGGATTTTTTTGTGTCTCTATCTCCTTCAGTTCTGCTCTGATTTTAGTTATTTCTTGTCTTATGCTAGCTTTTGAGTTTTTTTTTTATCTTGCTTTTCTAGCTTGATCAATTTTGATGATACAGTGTTGATTTTAGATCTTTCCTTGCTTCTCTGGTGGGCATTTATTGCTATAAATTTCCCTCTAGATACTGCTTTAAATGTGTCCCAGAGATTCTGGTACATTGTGTATCTCATTGGTTTCAAAGAACATCTTTATTTCTGCCTTCATTTCATTATTTATCCAGTCAACATTCAGGAGCCAGTTGTTCAGTTTCCATGAAGTTGTGCAGTCCTGAGTTAGTTTCTGAATTCTGAGTTCTAATTTGATTGCACTGTGGTCTGAGAGACTGTTTGCTATGATTTCCGTTCTTTTGCATTTGCTGAGGCGTGATTTACTTCCAATTATGTGGTCAGTTTTAGAGTAGGTGCCATGTGGTGCTGAGAAGAATGTATATTCTGTGGATTTGGGGTGGAGAGTTCTGTAGATGTCAATTAGGTCCACTTGGTCCAGATCTGAGTTCAAGTCCTGGATATCCTTGTTAATTTTCTGTCTCATTGATCTAATATTGACAGTGGGGTGTTAAAGTCTCCCACTATTATTGTGTGGGAGTCTAAGTCTCTTTGTAGGTTGTTAAGAACTTGCTTTATGTACCTGGGTGCTCCTGTATTGGGTGCATACATATTTAGGATCATTAGTTTTTCTTGATACATTGATCCTCTTACCATTATATAATACCCTTCTTTGTCTCTTTTGATCTTTGTTGGTCAAAATCTATTTTATCAGAGACTAGGATTGCAACTTCTGCTTTTTCTTGCTCTCCATTTGCTTGATAAATCTTCCTCCATCCCTTTATTTTGAGCCTATGTGTGTCCTTGCACGTGAGATGGGTTTCCTGAATACAGCACACAAATGGGTTTTGACTTTTTATCCAATTTGCCAGTCTGTGTCTTTTGATTGGGGCATTTAGCCCATTTACTTTTAAGGTTAATATTGTTATGTGTGAATTTGATCCTGCCATTTTGATGCCAGTTGGATGTTTTGCCTGTTAGGTGACACATTTTCTTCATTGTGTCGATGGTCTTGGTCATTTGGTAAGTTTTTGGAGTGGCTGGTACTGGTTGTTCCTTTCCTTGTTTAGTGCTTCTTTCAGGAGCTCTTGTAAGGCAGGCCTGGTGGTGACGAAATCTCTTAGCAATGGCTTGTCCATAAAGGATTTTCTTTCTCCTTCACTTTTGAAGCTTAGTTTGGCTAGATATGAAATTCTAGTTTGAAAGTTCCTATCTTTAAGGATGTTGAATATTGGCCTCCACTCTCTTCTGGCTTGTAGAGTTTCTGCTGAGAGATCTGCTATGAGTCTGATGGGCTTCCCTTTGTGGGTAACCCGACCTTTCTCTCTGGCTGCCCTTAGCATTTTCTCCTTCATTTCAACCCTGGTGAATCTGATGGTTATGTGTCTTGAGGTTGCTCTTCTTGAGGAATATCTTTGTGAATATTTCCTGGACTTGAATATTGGCCTGCCTTGCTAGGTTGAGGAAGTTCTCCTGAATAATATCCTGAAGAGTACTTTCCAGCTTGGATTCATTCTCTCCATCACATTCAGGTACACCTATCAAACGTAGATTAGGTCTTTTCACATAATCCCATATTTCTTGTAGGGTTTGTTCATTTCTTTTTACTCTTTTTTCTCTATTCTTGCCTTCTCATTTTATTTCATTGAGTTGACCTTCAATCTGTGATATCCTTTCTTCTGCTTGGTCGATTCAGCTACTGAAACTTGTGTATGCTTCATGAAGTTCTCGTGCTGTGTTTTTCAGCTCTATGAAGTAATTTATATTCCTCTCTAAGCTGTTTGTTCTTGTTAGCATCTCATCTACCCTTTTTTATAGGTTCTTAGTTTCTTTGCATTGGGTTAGCACATGTTCTTTTAGCTCTGAGAAGTTTGTTATTACCCACTGTCTGAAGCCTTTTTCTGTCAATTCATCAGATTCATTCTCCATCCATCTTTGATCCCTAGCTGGTGAGGAGTTGTGATCCCTTGGAGGAGGAGAGGCATTCTGGTTTTCGGTGTTTTCATCCTTTTAAGGTGGTTTCTTCCCATCTTAGTGGTTTTATCTACCTGCGGTCTTTGTAGTTGGTGATTTTCGGATGGGGTGTCTGAGTGGATGTCCTTTTCGTTGATGTTAAAGCTATTTCTTTCTGCTTCTTAGTTTTCCTTCTAACAGGCCCCTCTGCTGCAGGACCATTGGAGGTCCACTCCAGACCCTGCTCGACTGGGAATTGCCTGTGGAGTCTGCAGAACAGCAAGGGTTTCTGCCAGTTTCTTCCTCTGCTACCCTCGTCCCAGAAGAGTACCTGCCAGATGTTGGCCTGAGCTCTCCTTTATGAGGTGTCTCTTTGGGTATATGGGGGTCAGGGAGTTGCTTGAGGAGACAGTCTGTTCCTTATAGGAGCTCAAGTGCTGTGCTGGGAGCTCCGCTGTTCCATGCAGAGCTGCTGGGCAGGTACCTTTAAGTCTGCTGCAGCTGAACTCATAACCGCCTCTTTTCCCAGTTGATCTATCCTAGGAAGGTTGGCTTTATTTATAAGTTCCTGTCATGCTGCTACATTTTTCATAGATGCCCTGCCCCACACAGAGTAATCTAGTCACAGTCTGCCCACAGAGGCATTGCGGAGCTTGCTGCTGGCTCTGCCCAGCTGCTGTGTGAACTGCCTCCGTAGTAGTGGACTGCCTCAGTAGTGGGGGACACCCTTCCCCACGCTGAGCTGGACAGTCCTGGGTCCAGCTGTGCTTGCTGCAAAACTCTCAATCCAGAGCGTTTCAGGTTGCTTGTTTTGTAGGGCTGGTACCCTCTGAGCCAGATCCCGTGGCTCCCTGTCTCAGCCCCCTCCCTTTCAGTTGAATGGGCAGCTCTGTCTCCCAGGCACTCCGGGAGCCAGTCAAAACGGCGACCCAGATTTGTGTGAGTTTCTGTGTGCTGACCCAGCACTGGCTGAAACTGCCACGCTGAAAACTCATGGTGCTTTTCGGCCCGGGAATCTCCTGGTCTGTGGGCAGTGAAAACTTGTTTGGAAATGCGGTGAGCACTCATCCTCTGCACTGTTCTCGCTGGGAATTGCACTCCGGAGCTATTTCTATTTGGCCATCTTGGATCTACCCCTGATTTTTTTTTATTTTATTATTATTATTTTTTGAGACAAAGGTTTACTCTTGTTGCCCAGGTTGGAGTGCAGGGGCACCTCCACCTCCAGGGGTCAGGCAATTCTCCTGCCTCAGCCTTCTAAGTAGCTGGGATTACAGGCATGCACCACCACCCCTGGCTAACTTTTTATATTTTTAGTAGAGATGGGGTTTCACCAAGTTGGCCAGGCTAGTCTCGAACTCTTGACCTTCAGGTGGTCCACCCGCATCGGCCTCCTAAAGTACTGAGTTACATGCATGAGCCACCATGTCCAGCCAATATTTACTTTTTTAATTCAATCTAGCTAAATAATGCTTTGGGCTTTAATGTTGTCAGTAAAGCCATTTATACCTTTTATTGCCCTGCTTACTTATAAAAGCCAAATTTTAGCCCAACTTAAATATAACAGTGCTGAAAAACTAGTTGAACAATCAGTCACTGACAAGTTTTCCATGTTTTGAGTTAACTAAGTGGGCTTTTCAGATTAGGTTATACAGGAGCACAAGCTAGAAAATAATTAGGCAGACAAAACATATGTTCACACATACAAAGCACTTCCAAAACAAACATTATTTGAATGTAGCATTCAGGGTATTGAGGCGAACATAAATTGCTTTGCTTGAACAATTCAGATAATCGCCTACTTTCAGCACTTCTCTTTTCACATTTGTAAACACACACAGGGTTTTCCAGCCCAGTGAGCAGGCCATACAACGTGAGGAGGATAATGGTTCCTGCAGGGAAGCCAGAGCCTTGAACAGGTGGGAAGGAACATCGACTGCCAATAATTAAATCTCCCAGACTGAGCAGGTAGCTGCTACATTTTCTCTTTTATTTTCTGGTTATTCAGGGTTCTTTCTTTGATTTTCCAGAGAAAGGAACATTTACACTTCCTGTGAGGGGCTTGCACCCTGATTTTTCGCAGTCACCTCACTTATTGAAGTTCAATCCCGGTGAATAATGTGTATGTGCCCAACACATACAATTCGTATTTTCTTCAGTATGTGTTTCTTAGATGTCTAAGAATACACGAGCAAGCCCACAGCGCAATTAGTGCAGTCCCCAAGATGTCAGTCTTCCCAAAATGACAACATTGCTACTAACCACTTCTTAAAAATAATTCAAATTTCCGTTTTTTGCCAAACATTTTTGCAATACCCAGCAATGTGTAAAGTGGACTCCCAAATCTGCTTCAGTAAAGGAACCTGTGGACCCTGGAGCTAAGTTGTCACTCTAGGGACACAGTGATCATCAGGACTAATGCCAGGAAGTGGGAAGATAATTACAGCAAGGCAGTGGGAAGGTACCAGCATCCCCTTTCCACTGAGATGGGCTGAGTTTTCACCCAGGAAGTCTGAAGTCTCGGGAAGGGCAGGTGGAGTTGCTCCTGGCAAGGGCATGACTGTGCACAGGCTGGCATGATTTTCCTTTTGAGTTGACTGGAGTTTTACAACTTGATTCATTAGCACATGTGTGTGGGAAGATGTGCCTGTGCCCACCCACAGCACTTTCTTGGAACTCAAAGCTTCTCTAATCTGAGATCTATTAGAAAGGACAGTGCTTGACTTTGAATTTATAAAAGATTATTGGAGACATCTTGAGTAGAAGACCCAACCCACTGTCAGCTTCTAATTTTCAGGAGCAATTGATGAGTGCTTTGATTTGATTAGGCTTTCTTGCAACAGGTTTTTATAAAATATTATGTTTGTAACAGGAAGGATTTTTAAAATTAATTTATTTATTATATTTTATTGCACTTTAGGTTCTGGGGTACATGTGAAGAACATGCAGTATTGTTGCATAGATACATACATGGCAATGTGGTTTGCTGCCTCCATCCCCATCACCTATATCTGGCATTTCTCCCCATGTTATCCCTCCCCAACTCCCTAGCCCCCGCTGTCCCTCCCCTAGTCCCCTGCAACAGACCTCAGTGTGTGATGCTCCCCTCCCTGTGTCCACGTGTTCTCATTGTTCAACACTCACCTATGAGTGAGAACATGCAGCGTTTGATTTTCTGTTCACGTCAGTTTGCTGAGACTGATGGTTTTCAGATTCATCCATGTCCCTACAAAAGACATGACGTTATCATTTTTTATGGCTGCATAGTATTCCATGGTATATATGTGCCACATTTTCCTTGTCCAGTCTATCGTTGATGGGCATTTGGGTTGGTTCCAGGTCTTTGCTATTGTAAACAGTGCTGCAATGAACATACATGTGCATGTGTCTTTATAAAAGAATGATTTATAATCCTTTGGGATGTACCCAGTAATGGGATTGCTGGGTCAAATGAAATTTCTATTTCTAGGTCCTTGAGGAAGTGTCCACACTGTCTTCCACAATGGTTGAACTAATTTACACTCCCACCAACAGTGTAAAAGTGTTCCTGTTTCTCCACATCCTCTCTAGCATCTGTTGTCTCCAGATTTTTTAATGATCGCCATTTTAACTAGCATGAGGTGGTATCTCAATGTGGTTTTGATTTGCATTTCTCTAATAATCAGTGATGATGAGCATTTTTTCATATATTTGTTGGCCTCATATATGTCTTCTTTTGGAAAGTGTCTGTTCATATCCTTCACCCACTCTCGATGGGTTTGTTTTTTTTCTTTAAATCTGTTTTAGTTCTTTGTAGATTCTGGATATTAGCCCTTTGTCAAATGGGTAGATTGCAAAAATGTTTTCCCATTCTGTTGGTTGCTGGTTCACTCTAATGATTGTTTCTTTTGCTGTGCAGAAGTTCCGGAGTTTAATTAGGTCCCATTTGTCTATTTTGGCTTTTGTTGCCAACACTTTTGGTGTTTTAGTCATGAACTCCTTGCCTATGTCTGTGTCCTGAATGGTTTTGCCTAGATTTTCTTCTAGGGTTTTTATGGTTTTAGGTCTCATGTTTAAGTCTTTAATCCATCTGGAGTTAATTTTAGTGTAAGGTGTCAGGAAGGGGTCCAGTTTCTGTTTTCTGCACATGGTTAGCCAGTTTTCCCAACACCATTTATTAAACAGGGAATCCTTTCCCCATTGCTTGTTTTTGTCAGGTTTGTCAAAGATCAGATGGTTGTAGATGTGTGGTGTTGCCTCCAAGGCCTCTGTTCTGTTCCATTGGTCTACATCTCTGTTTTGGTACTAGTACCATGCTGTTTTGATTACTGTAGACTTGTAGTATAGTTTGAAGTTAGGTAGTGTGATGCCTCCAGCTTTGTTTTTTGTTTTTTGTTTTTTTGCTTAGAATTGACTCGGCTATGCAGGCTCTCTTTTGGTTCCATATGAAGTTTAAGGTGATTTTTTCCAGTTCTGCGAAGGTCATAGGTAGTTTGATAGGGATAGTGTTGAATCTGTAAATTACTTTGAGCAGTATGGCCATTTTCACAATATTTATTCTTCCTAACCATGAGCATGGAATGTTTTTCCATCTGTTTGTGTCCTTTCTTATTTCCTTGAGCAGTGGTTTATAGTTCTCCTTAAAGAGGTCCTTTACATCCTTTGTTAGTTGTATTCCTAGGTATTTTATTCTCTTCATAGCAGTTCATTCTTGATTTGGCTTTCTTTAAGTCTGTTATTGGTGTATAGAAATGCTTGTGATTTCTGCACATTGATTTTGTATCCTGAGATTTTGCTGAAGTTGCTTATCAGTTTCAGAAGATTTGGGGCTGAGACGATAGGGTCTTCTAAATAAGCAATCATGTGGTCTGCAAATAGACACAATTTGACTTCCTCCTTTCCTAATTGAATACCCTTTATCTTTTTCTTGCCTGATTGGTTCTGGCTAGAACTTCCAATACTATACTGAATAGGAGTGGTGAGAGAGGGCATCCTTGTCTAGTGCCAGATTTGTTTTTGCCCATTCAGTATGATACTGGCTGTGGGTTTGTCATAAATAGCTTTTATTATTTTCAGATACCTTCCATTGATACTTAGTTTATTGGGAGTTTTTAGCATAAAGGCTGTTGAATTTTGTCAAAAGCCTTCTCTGCATCTATTGAATTAATCATGTGGTTTTTGTCTTTGGTTCTGCTTATGTGGTGAATTACATTTATAGACTTGCATATGTTCAACCAGCCTTGCATCCCTGGGATGAAGCCTACTTGAAGATGATGGATGAGCTTTTTGATGTGCTGTTGCAATCAGTTTGCCAGTATTTTATTGAAGATTTTTGCATGGATGTTCATCATGGATATTGGCGTGAAGTTTTCTTTTCTTGCTGAGTCTCTGCTGGGTTTTTGTATCAGGATGATGTTGCTATCATAAAATGATTTGGGTGGGATTCCCTCTTTTTGAATTGTTTGGAAGAGTTTCAGAAGGAGTAGTACCAGCTCCTCTTTGTACGTCTGGTAGAATTTGGCTGTGAACTCATCTGGACCTGGACTTTTTTTGGTTGGTAGGCTATTAACTTCAGCCCTTGTTATTGGTCTATTCAGGGTTTTGGCTTCTTCCTGGTTTAGGCTTGGGAGGGTGCAAATGTCCAAGAGTTTATCCATTTCTTCCAGGTATACTGGTTTATGTGCATAGAGTTGTTTGTAGTAATCTCTGATGATAGTTTGTGTTTCTGTGGAATCAGTGGTGATATCCCCATTATTGTTTGTTATTGCCTCTATTTGATTCTTCTCTCTTTTCTTTTTTATTAATCTGGCTAGTGGTCTACTTGCTAATCTTTTCAAAAAACCAGCTCCTGGATTTGTTAATTTTTGAAGGGTTTTTTGTGTCTGTGTCTCCCTAGTTCTGCTCTGATCTTAGTTATTTCTTGTCTTCTGCTAGCTTTTGAGTTTTTTTTTTTGATCTTGCTCCTCTAGCTCCTTCAATTTTGATGATAGGATGTTGATTTTAGATCTTTCCTTGCTTTTCATGTGGGCATTTATTGCTATAAATTTTCCTCTAGACACTGCCTTAAGTGTGTCCCAGAGATTCTGTACGTTTTGTCTTCATTCTCGCTGGTTTTGAAGAACATCTTTATTTCTGCCTTCATTTCATTGTTTATCCAACATTCAAGAGCTAGTTGTTTAGCTTCCATGAAGTTGTGTGGTTCTGAGTTAGTTTCTTAACCCTGAGTTCTAATTTGATTGTGCTGTGATTTGAGAGACTGTTTGTTATGATTTCTGTTCTTTTGCATTTGCTGATGAGTGATTTACTTCCAATTATGTGGTCAATTTTAGACTAGGTGCCATGCGGTGCTGCGAAGAATGTATATTCTGTGGATTTGGGGTGGAGAGTTCTGTAAATGTGTATTACGTTTGCTTGGTCCAGATCTGAGTTCAAGTCCTGGATATCCTTGTTAATTTTCTGTCTCATTAACCTAATATTGACAGTGAAGTGTTAAAGTCTCCCACTATTATTGTGTGGGAGTCTAAGTCTCTTTGCAGGTTGTTAAGAACTTGCTTTATGTATCTGGGTCCTCCTGTATTGGGTGTGTATATATTTAGGATCATTAGCTCTTCTTGATGCATTGATGCTTTTATCATTACGTAATGTCCTTCTTTGTCTCTTTTCATCTTTGTTGGTTTAAAGTCTGTTTTATCAGAGACTAAGACTGCAACTCCTGCTTTTTTTTGCTCTCCATTTGCTTGGTATATCTTCCTCTATCTCTTTATTTTGAGCCTGTGTGTATCCTTGCAGGTGAGATGGGTTTCCTGGTTACAGCACACTGATGGGTCTTGACTTTTTATCCAATTTGCCAGTCTGTGTCTTTTGATTGGGGCATTTAGCCCATTTACATTTAAGGTTAATATTGTTATGTGTGAATTTGATCCTGCCATTTTGATGCCAGCTGGATGTTTTGCCCATTAGTTGACACAGTTTCTTCATTGTGTCGATGGTCTTTACCATTTGGTATGTTTTTGGAATGGCTGATACTGGTTGTTCCCGTCCATGTGTAGTGCTTCTTTCAGAAGCTCTTGTAAAGCAGGCCTGGTGATGATGTAATCTCTGAGTACTTGTTTGTCCGCAAAAAAATTTATTTTTCCTTCGCTTATGAAGCTTAGTTTGGCGGGATATGAAATTCTAGGTTGGAAGTTCTTTTCTTTAAGGATGTTGAATATTGGCCTCCACTCTCTTCTGGCTTGTAGGGTTTCTGCCGAGAGATCCACTGTGAGTCTGATGGACTTCCCTTTGTGGGTAACCCAACCTTTCTCTCTGGCTGCTCTTAGCATTTTCTCCTTCATTTCAACCCTGGTGAATCTGAGGATTATGTGCCTTGGGGTTGCTCTTCTTGAGGAATATCTTTGTGGTGTTCTGTGTATTTCCTGGACTTGAATGTTGGCCTGCCTTGCTAGGTTGAGGAAGTTCTCCTGGATGATATCCTGAAGAGTGTCTTCCAGCTTGGATTGATTCTCTCCATCACATTCAGGTACACCTATCAAAAGTACATTAGGTCTTTTCACATAATCCCATATTTCTTGTAGGCTTTGTTCATTTCTTTTCATTCTTTTTTCTCTAATATTGCCTTCTCATTTTATTTCATTGAGTTGATCTTCAATCTCTGATATCCTTTCTTCTGCTTGGTTAATTTCGCTACTGAAACTTGTGTATGCTTCATGAAGTTCTCGTGCTGTGTTTTTCTGCTCCATCAATTCATTTATATTCTTCTCTAAGCTGTTTATTCTCGTTAGCATTTCATCAAACCTTTTTTCAAGGTTCTTAGTTTCTTTGCATTGGATTAGCACATGTTCTTTTAGCTCTGAGAAGTTTGTTATTACCCACCTTCTGAAGCCTTTTTCTGTCAATTCATCAGACTCATTCTCCATCCAGCCTTGTTCCCTTGCTGGTGAGGAGTTGTGATCCCTTGGAGGAGGAGAGGCATTCTGGTTTTTGGTGTTTTCATCCTTTTTGCACTGGTTTCTTCCCACCTTCGTGGATTTATCTACCTGTGGTATTCGTGGTTGGTGGTTTTCAGATGGGGTCTCTGAGTGGATGTCCTTTTTATTGATGATGAAGTTATTCCTTTCTGATTTTTAGTTTTCCTTCTAACAGGCCCTTTGCTGTAGGACTGCTGGAGGTCCACTCCAGACCCTGCTTACTTGGGGATCACCTGCAGTGGCTGCAGAATAGTAAGGGTTGCTGCCAGTTTCTTCTTCTGGTATCTTTGTCCCAGAAGGATACCCACCATATGTCAGCCTGGGCTCTCCTTTGTGAGGTGTCTCTTTGGATATATGGGGGTCAGGGAGCTGCTTGAGGAGACAGTCTATCCCTTATAGGAGCTCAAGTGCTGAGCTGTGACCTCCATTGTTTCCTTCAGAGGTGCTGGGCAGGTACATTTAAGTCTGCTACAGCAGAACTCATAACCACGTTTTCTTCCCAGGTGCTCTGTCCCAGGAAGTTAAGGCTTTATCTCTAAGTTCCTGACATGCTGCTGCCTTTTTTTGGAGATGCCCTGCCCAGCGAGGAGGTAGCCTAGTCACAGCAGAGGTGTTGCTGAGCTGCCATGGGCTCTGCCCAGCTGCTGTGTGAACTTCCTTGCAGTTTTGTTTGTTTATAGAGGTATAGCTAGAACTGCCTCAGTCATGGTGGACTTCCTCAGTAGTGGTGGATGCTCTTCCCCTTCCCAGACCTGGACCTTCCCAGGTCCAGCAGTGCTTGCTGTGAAACTCTCAATACAGAGCGTTTCAGATTGCTGGTCTTTGTGTGGGTGGGAGCCACCCAGCCAGATCACCTGGCTCCCTGTTTCAGCCCCCCTTTTGTCAGTTGAATGGGCAACTGTGTCTCCCAGGTGTCAGTTGAAATGGCTGCCCAGATTTGTGTGAGTTTTTGTGCGGAGATCTGCTGTGCCAGCTGAAACAGCCATGCTGGTGACTCATGGTGCTTTTCTGCCCAGGAGTCTCCTGGTCTCTGGGCAGTAAAAATAATTCATTTGGAGATGCAGTGATCACTTACCCTCTGCATTCTCGCTGGGAACTGCACTCCAGAGCTGTTCCTGCTCAGCCATATTGGATCCAACCGAGATCAGGAAGGATTTTCAACATCAATTTTGTGAATGAGTGAAGGCTCCCACTGCACAGAGCAGTGCTTTAGCCACTCTGATGGGGAGATCAGGGCACCCACTCGTCTATCTAGCCTTGGCAGACCCAGGCCACCCTCATCCAGCCTGCCATGCCCACTGGTCCATGTACCTCCAGGGTCGTCTTGGGAGCTGCAAAGAGGAAAGAAAGAAAAAACATTGCATTCTTAAGCAATTAAAGAGTGCTTTCAATGTAATTTAAAAATAAGTAATGTGGTAGAAGATGCACATAACTTGCTCCCTCAAGTTCTAAATTGTCACCCAATATGAAAGATTTTAGCGAAAGTAAACGATGCTACATCATCACCATCATCACGCTCGTCCCCTCCCATGTTCCTGCTAGTACTCAGCTATTGACTCAACACAAAGGCTTAGAGCCTTTTCTAAACTATAGCAAAATCAGAACTTAACTTACATTGTGGAAACAATGAAAAAGTTTTATTTGAGTTTAAACATTAAGTATACAGATCCTAGTCCAAAATTTTGCTTGCCTAAAACATGTCCAGAACGGCCGTTTTCCCCAGCAGTCCTGCCAGCCCTGCCTCCATCAGAATTCAAAATTACTATTTAGGAGAACATTCCACCCAATTGTTGTTTGTTAATTGCTTTCTCTCTTTTTTACCTCAGTCATTTATTTTATTCCTTTTTGTAAAGATAAGATTTGAATTGGCTAAGAACTATCTTTTTTCACTAAAATACATGCATCTTTGGAAGCTGCAAATTTTGTGAGCTCAAAAAGACAATCACTGTGCTTCTTATATAATTTGGGTCTAGGCTTTGGTTCCCCCTAACTTATCCTGGCATTTTTACTTTGAATAGAAATAGATACAGGCAAGGTATGTTCATGAAATTTATAGTGCTTATTAATTATTATATTATCTCTGTTTAGAATAACTATTTTATTAAAACATTCTAAAGGACACTGTCCATCATTCTTGACATTTGAAATGGCTCATGTCGTGCTAGTGAACAAAGTCTACATGCTAATACATTCGTTTGTACAACTAGTTGGTGGGTTTTCCTTTATGTGCAGCTCCTGTACTGAGCAAAAGGTTTGTTGTTTAGGCAGGAATTTTCTGTGAAAGGTTTAGGAGAGTAATTATTTTCAGGGATCAGACCTGGGTGTTGTTAGGAGCAAGAGGCCATCTTGTGCTTACATAATGTGGTCTGTGTATTTGTGTCTGTGTGTGCAGTGGTAACACTGAAGCAACTTACTCATGTGTAGCACTCTATCCATCACCCCCAAATTTAGTTGAAACAAGTAGAAAGGAGCGCAGTTTTCTAGCAATAGCATATTAGCTTACTAAGCCTCCGGTTAGGATAAAAAAGAAGTGAGGGAGAGGGGAAAGAGGAGAGGGAGAGAGAGAAAGTGGCCGTCTGTATATTTCCCGACACAGTGGGATCATGTTTTTTCCTTAAAGAAAAAAAAAAAATCCAGCTTCACTACCTGATCAGGAGTTCATCTGGCGTCCGCAGGAGCCTGCCTCCTTCCGAGGGCCCCTGAGCTCGCTGTTGTGACCTGGGTGCAGCCCTGGGTGACCCCTTGGTCATTCGTGCATTCTGGTCAAGTTGATCCTAGAAGCCAAAAGTAGTTCTCAAGACTTGGATGACAACAGCCCCCCGACTCTTGTCTAGGAAGTCGCACTGGCGGGTCACGGGAAGGGTCAGGCCGGGCTTGAAGCAGCCGTGCATGCGGGCAGGAGGGATGGTGAGGCCGCGCTGCGCTCTGTTCCATGGAGTCCTTCCCGCGCGCGAGCCGTGGGTGTCTAGGTAAGGCCCCGAGATTCCAGAATCTGACAGCACTTGGGAATCATCTCAGAGGCGGGTGTGGACGCGCTGGGCCGCGGGAGACCCCGCCCTCACCACGTGGCCTGTGTCCTGGCCCCGCGAAGGGTCCGAGGCCCCAGCTCCGGGGGTCTCCAGGTGTCCTCCTCTCCCCGCGCGGCTCGTGGCGTCCTCGTGAAATGAGGGTGCACCTGCGCCCGACGTGCCTTGGCGACACCCGCGCCCCGCTTCATGCGTCCGCCCCCACCGCGCCCGGCCGGGCCTCGAGGCTGGGCCGCCTCTGTATTTGTACTCGGATTCCTACGTTTGTATTTCTAATACGAATAAACGCACTTGCCACGAATACCTGAGCCGGTAGTGGACGCCTTTCTGGCTCGGGAGGCCGGGAGCGCGCGGGAGGGGTCGGGGCGCTGCGAGCAGGGAATGACCCGACGACCCCTCGCAGGCGCCCACCTCTGGGGAGCCCGGCCCCAAACAAATTCTGCAAACGGGCATGGGGGTGACTCTTCTCTGGCGGGAAGGACACAAGCGGCGTTCCTAAGGACGCGCCCTCCTCCGCTCTCAGAGCCCCCCAGACCACCTTGGAGAGCGGGAAACCTGCTCCAGGCAAGCCGGGCGGCACCTGCAGCTCGGGAGCGGATGACGCGGTGCGGGAAGGGCTCTGGGACCCGCCGTCTACGCACCTGGAAGGGTAGCTGGACACCCGAAAGGCCCAGCAGTGGCTCCTGGAGAAGGTGCCGCAGTCCCACGTTAAAGGAAGGCCACAGCATCACAGACAAACGGAAAACCGACGGGGACCGCGACCCGACCGCTGCAGACAATAGACAATAGAGAATTTTATGTTCTGTGCTTTGGTCTATTTGAATCGAGACACATTTTAATAAAAACAACTCCAGGTCCCGGATGGGCGCTGCGCTTACACAATGGGGTGGGAGTGGGGGGACTATGAGACATTTTTTGCAGCCTCTAACTGATTCTGGGGGAGCCCTAAGCCCTAAAAGAGGTTTTCGGACATGGATTGGGACACTGGGAAGTATGGCAGCAATTGCTTCTCAGATCGCTTCAATCTGGGCTTCAACCACAGCTAGCATTTTCTGTTAATGAATTCCCCCGTCCTAGAACTGCCACCTTTGCCTTGCTTCTCACCAATGCCATAGGCCCCTCCAGAGGTTCTCTAAAACAACAGCCATGCTTCCTGAGGACTGACCTCGTGCTAAGAACTTGGCACAAACTGAATCACTCAGTCCTGAGAGCACTGTATAAGGGAGTCTTTGTCTTACCACAATTTTGTTGATGAGAAAATGGAGACTTACCCAATATTCTAAACCTAGAAAACAGCAGAAAAAAGGATTGAAATGCTGGGAAATGTGACTTCAAACACCTCGAAACTCCTGTGCTTAGCTGCTACACTCTGCCCATCCATGTCTCCAAAACCTTGGGACTGTGGAGTGAACTTCAGAGAAAATTAATATGCCAGACATTCACTTTTTAGCTAATTTAAACCCACTTTTTTGGGGGGGGGCCTTTACTTTCAAAGGGATCCTTTACAAATGCACACAAATGGCACAATGAGGGCAGCTGTGTTTGGTAGGGACCCACAGAAATCAGTAAGCTACTTTCAAGGAAAAGCCACACACAGAAGGCTCCCTTGCTGGGCTGCTTGGTTTGTAAGGGAGGAGCAGGGGCGATCTCTTGCACAGACCTAGAGCAGAGGAGACTGCACATCAGGTCAAGGTCCTGACTGTACCCACTGCCAGGTTGGAACTGAAACTGTGCCCCACCGAGTTAAAGAGTCCAGCAACTAACAGAAATTCTTGAGCATACAGGTGGCAGGTAAGAAAAGAAAGAAACAGCCGCTGAAACACTCATGAGATAACCAGACTTCCTGAAGTAGGTTGCAGCCAACATGGCCAACGAGAGTCTGCAGAGCATGAGGTTGGTGACACAACAGTCTCATCTCCATCGCATTTCACTCTAGCTCCCCCCAGAATTGCACGTGACCCATGAGGTAACATGAAGAGATAACTGCCCACGTCCAAGGACTTTCCAGATTGCCCCTTTCCTTCCACCAGTCACCTCCTAACCTCAGAAACAACCCCCTGAAGCTTTTGTCATAAAAATCCTGCACTGAATCCAGCACTGGGAGATAGATTTGAGCTTGACTTCCAAGATACACTATTTCCAAGAATGCCACCATCCACCCAGTACCTCAGGCCCTGAACAAGGTCACATCCACGCACAGCCTGGAAGGAGCACCCCAAGTTCTGTTCCCCAGGAGGCGCACGGAAGAGGCTGCAGCGTCTCTAATATCTGTATTGGCAAGAGCCCAGGAGCATGCATGGGAATTTATTTTAAAGGTGTTAGAACCAGAAAGGACCAGCTTTAAAGCTGATGTGGCTGTATTTATATATAAAGGGATTAAACAACATCGGAATCTTGAACAATAAGATTTAGTTCTCAAGGTTGTGGTGAACTGTCGTTCAGATAAGGTGACTGCTGAAACCTGGATTTGCAGTTGCCTACAGCCAGAGAAAATGAGCCGCCAGCCCCCCACACACACTGTAAGGGGACAGGCTAAGTCCGTGGAAAACAGGGATGTCAGAGTGGGTTTCCCATGTGCAACTCATTTAAACATAGGTGGGGGACGGGTATCCCCCACACCTAGAGTCTGAGAAAGGTGTTCACGAGGGAGCCCCAGCAATCACCAAAGCTCTGTAGCAGGCTGCAGGTGATGCCATTATGGGAGAGGCCACCATGAACCTGGGATCTGCAGTTCCAGCAGGAATCATAAAATCTGAGAGTTGCAGGGCCAGGTGGCATGACCTGACCTTCAATGACTCTAACAAGCTGTAGGGACCGAGGAGATATCAGTGTTTTGACCCAGAGGCATGAACGCCATGGGTGTGATGCAGCCCCATTCCCCAGGACACTAGCTCTCTGCTTGGCTGCAGTTTCATTGCACTGAGCCCTGTGCATCCTTGTGCTGGGTTTAAGTGATTCTTCCTCCTCAGAACAGATATGTATCCCATGTGTGAATTGGCCTTTCCCGTCCACACAGCACCTGTATGTCTACAGAGGGCCTCTTCCTTGCCATGGCAGACCACATAACATTGCCAGTTAAACCAGAACTTTGAGTGTTCTCATAGATTTCTGAATGGTCTAGAAAGAAGTGCTTTTATTGGAGGTCAGTGTTTAAATAGCAATGTACAGTCAACACAAAAATACACCCACAACTCTCCAGTCCAGCAACTGGTATTTTCTAATAGGGATAGCAATAGTCTACTGAGGACCGATGCAATGGAAATAAAAGACCTAAGTGTCAGAGGAGTTCCGGTGTTAACAGGGTGACTCGTCAAAAAGGGAGCTGCTGAGGTTGCTGGAGACTCACCTGAATCTGACTTGTCACACCCACCACCTTCAGCTATGCCACACAAGTGTGAATAAAGCGTAAGTCTCCTCACCATGTTGATCCAACATGGAGCAGAAAACCACTGCAGATGGGTGAAGTGGCAAACGTGGTATCAGCAGCCAACTGCATATGCCTGTTAGAAAGGTAAACCAAGGCACAGAATTTTAGAGTTTATCTGAGTGAGTAGTGATTCAGGAATCAGGCAGCTTCGAAGCAGAAGTGGTTTGGGAGTCCCACTTAGGAACCCAAGGGGGAGGCTTGTATGACATCCACAAGGAGGTAAAAGAAAGGAAATGTTTGATTAGCTACAGTTCAAGGTTGCCTGACTTAGTCTAGCCAGCTGGAAAGTCCCTAGTTAGATAATTATAGGTGGGTTTGTTGCTTGTTAAGGGTTGTGCTTATTTCTTTTTATTATTATTATTTTTTAATTTCTTTTAGAAACAGGGTCTCACTCTGTCACCCAGGCTGGAGTGCAGTGGCACCTTCTTAGCTCACTGAAGCCTCGAGCTCCTGGGCTCAAGCCATCCTCTGGCATCAGCCTCCTGAGTTGCTGGGACTACAGGTGTACACCTGTAAATTTAGCATGGCCTGTTTTTTTGTTTGTTTTTATGTTTGTAGAGATGAGGTCCTCTCTGTTGCCCAGGCTGGTCTTGAGCTCCTGGCCTCAAGAGACTCTCCCAGCCTCAGCCTCCAAAGTGCTGGGATTATAGAGACAAAGCACCACACTTGGCCAGATTCCTTTTTTCTTTAATACAGGCATTTACAAGAATTAGGCCAAGTTAAGTTTTCCTTGTGTTTTTGAAATCAAGCAAGGTTAAGGTCATGTATGAGGCCCGACTGATTTGTCCGCTCAGGGATGCTTCAGGCCTGGTTTCCATTTCATTTCACGTCAACACACCAGACCTAACAAGAAGCAGTATTTGGCATTGTAAAAGCAAGATGCAAAAATGTTCAAATTACTTGGTGGTGGAAAGTTAAACTGTAAAAGAGCTGAAACTCCTATACATTTTTTTCCCAAGAGGAAAAAATAATTGAGTAAACCAAATGAGAGAAAATCCAAAGCTGAAGGGAATAATTTTCCATAAAAGAAAAGCCCTCTTAAAAACAGAAAGTTTAAAAAGCCAGTCATTTTCAATCCATTTGTTCCTTCCATTACACAGCCATTGTGCCTAATTTCTAAACATTTCCAAAATGTGGTTGCTGAAAAGCTTGACACTTGTGACTAAACTAAGGTTCCTAAGTGCTTCTCAGAAGAGTCTGATTTATTAGGTCTGAAGCAGAACCCAAGAATATGCGCTTGGGAACCACAGGCCTAACTGGGCTGGGAGGAAGCGGAGAGGGAGCCCAAGGGAGGTGTGAATCTGAGCTCCTCCCCTTCAAATGAGAGGTACATGTCAATCAATTAAATAGGTAATTGAGAAAGCATCTTGAAATTGATTGGAATAAGAAGTGTTCTTGGTAAGCAATATAATCCTGAAATTCAGCAGTCTGGCCTCACACACTGTACCGGCCAGGGTAGGCTGATACAACACATAAACTCTGAAATCTCAGGGGTTCTCACCTCACAGTCTAGAACTTACAGCAGATACCCCCAGCCCCACCCACCATGCAGAGGCTCTGCTTTCCCTTTCTTTACCGTGTCCAGCGGATGGGGAAGGGTGGATAAGAGCCTTCCTGCAGAAGGAGTTTATGGGCTGGGCCTGAAATGGCAACTTTTCATCAGCCAGAATGGAGGAAGCTGTGGCCACAGTCACCCCTGGCTCACTGCAGAGGAGGCTGGAGAACAGCATGCCCAGGAAGAAGAGAACGTGGACTGCGGTGAGCAAAAGCCCCGCCATGCAGGTGCACACAATTAAAGGGTGGACCTCTGCAGTTCACATGTTAGAAGATAGTATCAGAAATCCCTGTAGATCATATGCATACCGCCTGGTCTTTGGGGGACCCAAAGCCTGGCAGGGCTTGACACTGGAAATTCAGACTGGGCCCATCCAGGTACACTGAAGTCAGTCCACGTTTGCAGGTACATTAAAATGTGAGAGGCACTGCCTGTGCCAATTCAAAATGGTCTTCAAATAGTTTAGTCTTAGGATAACTTTCAAGGTCAGTGGAAATAAAAAGACTCCAATTTGATGAAAATTTGCCAGACATTTCCATGCATGTCACCTCGAATTTAAGTGATTAAAATGATGATTTCATAGCACGATGACCCATTCCAAATTCAGATCCCCCAGTTCCTGCACATATCTCAAGTTCCAAGTCCTACGAACTCTCTACAGAACTCTTTAAGCACACAAGGAACACACAGGCCTCAGAACGCATACAAGGCAGCCCTGTGTATAGGTAGGTGGGACTGTTTGAGATGAAATTCAGGTCAAATGCATCACCGCATCACCAGCACCAATGCATTAGGAAGCCCTGGCAGTCTCTGTTACATTGATGATTGATTGGGTAAAAGTCGCCCCTGTGAGTGTGGGCCTCATCTGATTTTCACTCTCACACCAAGCTCTGTCAGGTAGCACTGGCAGGACTGAAGGTCCGCATTATTTCTCTAGGGAAAGTCTTTCCATCTGTCAAACAACGAGCTCGCTGACAAACTCACTGCCACTGGGTCCACAAGACACAGAACATCCTGTGCTCCCCACGAGAGGTCTGGGGGAAAAGCCACCCCAGAAGATAACAGAAAGGTGTTCTGGAACTTCAAATAAATACCTTCCCCAAAGTTGGTTGCTTTTTGCCTTATTTCCAAATTATCCACCAAACGTATTCTCTAAAAGAAACAAAACGTCATACTTTGGTTATTGTAATTCTCCCTTAAAAACAAATGTGGTAGAAAGAAGTCCCACATGGCCAGTGCACAAGTGCAGCAGATAAACTCTGCCAGGCTTGTGACCCGTATCAATAGAATCAGTTCTGTGATTCTCAGTACTTCCTTTCCTATTCATTTGATTTGTGAACCATCAGGGAAGTAAACATATAAGGAGGGAAAGAAATAGAAATTCATATTAAAAATCAACCCAGCTATGGCTAATAACACATACCGTGACCCAGGACCAGGGTGCTCAGGGCCTCCGTAAAACTAAGGGTTTCGATGTGAGGATGTCAGGCATGTCTCTGGGCTCTCAAAAATCCTGAGCAAAAATCATGTTGCATTTAGAACACATCTGACCTGCATTGTTATGAGCCCAAACTTGTCACCCATGGTCACTCCATGGGTCATGAGAAACAGACTAGCTGGTCTCATTCCAAACCACCTGCAAGCCAGGTGCAAAGACGCATGTGAATATTAACCATTTCACCTAAAAGCATTATTCAATGTTTTTACTTGTTGGGGCAATTTCCAGAAGATTACTTTTATAACGAGTATTATACATTGGTGAAATTTTACATTCACTCTGTACAAATGAGAGATTAGAATTTCTCTAATGAATGAGGAGGCATAAAGATATTTAGGCTGGCTTTGGTGGCTTATGACTGTAATCTCAGCACTTCCGGAGGTCAAGAGGGGAGAATCGCTTAAGGCCAGGAGTTCAAGATCAGCCTGGGCAATATAGAGAGACCCTGTCTCTACAAAAATAAAAAAAAATTAGCTAGCCATGGTGCTGCACACCTATAGTCCCAGCTGCCCAAGAGGCTGAGGCAGGAGGTTCACTTTGGCACAGAAGTTTGAGGCTGCGGTGAGCTGAGATGGTACCACTGCTCTAGCCCGGGCCGCCGAGCAAGGCTCCATCTCTAAAATAGAAATAAGTACTGTTGCCCAGGCTGGTCTATTTAGACACATATAAGAGAAGAAACAGATGCTGAGAGCTGAGAGTTACATACTCTTCAAACTGTGTGGGGAGCATCAGGGAATTGCACCAGCGGTTGCCTCCGCCTGAGGAGCTCTGCTAAGGATTTAACTGATGCCCGTTTTTAGAATAGGGAAACTGAAGAGAAGAGGGTTGGGAAACATGGATGCTATTTAGGTTGGCCTCTCTGACCTTCTGCCAATGTGATGGATGGGCATGGTAACAGTAGAAACCCTGGATGATGAGAGATAACCCACTCTGGGTCCACAGGACAGGGCCTCACGCATAGACAGAGCGCCATGCGTGTGGGACCCCATTGTCACTGCTCAATCAAGCCTGCCATTGTTGATTGACAGGCTAGGCAGCGTTCCAGAGGAAACACACCTTCCCCAGGAGTGTGACTATGGGGCGTGTACCTAACACCTTTGGTACTTTTCTTGGTTATTTTTACTTTTCTCTCCAAATTTAAAGGTTGGCTGTAGCAAACTCAGACACTAGATGAAATACACTAGGCACAGAGTTCAGAAATACTAAATTCCTTCGCTCAGGAAATATTCTGTGGAGTCTCATGGAAGAAAACACACAAGCACACGTATACATATAAGTGCACACACACACACACACCAGCCTTAAGAAGAATTTTTCCTTCTTTTTGCTTTTCACTTGATGACTCAGTGGTAGAATTTAAATACTGAGGGCACCTGAGAACTGCAAAAGAATGGTGGACACATAATGACTCGTCCAAATCTCTGCACGAACAAATCTGAGCAAACACTAGCCTGGCTTTTAGCAGCATGAGGCTATGTCCCTGAGACGTTCACAGCCCGCCTTAAAATCCCTGCAAGTGAAAACTCAATGCTTCCAGCATTTATTTGTTCCAACAAAATTTAGTCTTCGTTCCAGCCAAAAGCTGGTGATAGGCAGAGAGGCCCCTACACCTCATCATGGAGCAAGCTTGCAACCATGCATTCTTTGTCTGCCCTTGAGAATGGAAATCTTCCACCACCCACAACTGTCTCCACAAGGACCTGGGAGCCATCTCTTTGAAACAGAAACTTCCAGGGGAATGCCTTTGCCCTGGCTTTGCTCCCAGTCAGTGGGGGAGAGGATGGCCTGACTTGGGTGGTTTCCTCCCTCTAACCTGCCCCATTAACTCCTGGAGGAGTTTGTTTTTTCTCCAGATGACCACCAATTAGCTGCCTAGTCACATGGACCAAGCCTCCTTAATACCCCCAGTGCCTTCCCTGAGTGCAGCCTTTACATATCCCCGGCCTACTGTTTCAGTGACATTGAGCTTAGTTCTCACTGGACTTCTTCCCTATTGTGATACTTAATAAAGTCTGTCCTTATTGCTTTGTGTCTGGCTTTATCTTTGACAAACCTAGGCTATAAAATCATCATAAATGTGGCATCCTTCAAATTTTTGCTATAAACAAACTTCATGGGTTTTTTTGTTTTTTGTCTTATTTTTTTGAGACAGTCTCACTCTGTCACCCAGGCTAGAGTGCAGTGGCATGATCTCAGCTCACTGCAACCTCTCTAACTCCCAGGTTGTTCAAGTGATTCTCCTGCCTCAGCCTCCTGAGTAGCTGGGATTACAGGCACATGCCACCATGCCCAGCTAATTTTTGTTTTTTTAGTAGAGAATGGGTTTCATTGTGTTGCCCAGGCTGGCCTTGAACTCCTGACCTCAAGTGATCCACAACCCCGGCCTCCCAAAGTGCTGGGATTGCCAGCATAAGCCACTGTGCCCGGCCTACAAACAACCTTCATATATAAATGAATCTGCATTAGGTTCTTTGAAAAATCTATTTTTAAAAATGGAAAAAAATAACTGAAGTCAATTCCTAAAAAAGAATTATGCAGTTAACTAAAAACATTAGTTTTGCTAATCCTTGTGTATCCAGCATGAACCATCCTTTTGTACATTACACAGTTCCAGGATCATTCCATTTGTCAGAAAATATTAACACAGAATATTTATTACAATACCAATCAAAATATAGGCAGATATCTTCATTTAAAAGCAAAAACAAAAAAATAGTGCATGATAAATAACCTTTTAAAAACAGCATGAACCCTTTGAAACTGGGGCCTGTTTATCCCCAGGATCCACAGAGCTGTGTCTCCTGGAATCCTGGGGTGAAGTCTGAAGACCAGAAGTCCCTGGAGGAGCACTCAGCATGGAGCCAAGGCCAGCAGAGCCCAGGGCCATTGGGTAGGGAAGCAGTGGGCTGGGCAGCCTCGGGAGAGAGGGGGCAGCTGGGAGAGGGGGCCCCAAGCTGACAGATGGTCACCTCTGTGGAAGCCGGGCACATGGAAGGCTGGCAGCCCACCAGTTATGGAAAGGCAGGACCTAGGACTCCAGCAAGTAGCCTTGGCGGACGAATGAATGTGTGGATGTGGTTTGGATCTGTGACCCCACCAAATCTCATGTCACATTGTAATCCCCCGTGTTGGAGGTGGGACAGGCAGGAGATGATTGCATCTTGGGGCAGGGCTCTCATGAATGGGTTACCACCATCCCCTAGGTGCCATTCTCCTGACCCTGACTGAGTTTTCATGAGATCTGCAGGTTTAAAGGTGTGCAGCACCAGCTGCCTCTCTCTCCCTCCTGTTCCAGCCATATGAAGTGCTGGCTCTGTCTTCATCTCTCACCAAGACTGTAAGTTTCCTGAGGCCTCCCCAGAAATAGAAGCCACTTTGCTTCCTGCACAGCCTGCAGAAACGTGAGCCAATTAAACCCCTTTTCCTTATAAATTACTCAGTCTCAGGCATTTCTTTATAGCCATGCAAGGATGGACTGATGCATATGTCAGTCAGCACTGCTCTCTGCCCGAGACCCCAGCCTGCAGGCCTGGAGTAAAATCTCACATTTACAGGGAAACTCCCTTGACCTCTTCTCAGCTCAGGTGCCCAGGCTGGGCTAAGTTCTTATTGGAAGCCTCCACACTACTGTTCCTTTTCCATGGAAGCCATTCATTCATAATTATATTGTTTATTTCCCCCACAAGACTGTTGGTGCTGTTCCCTAACTTAAAAACACGTGTGCAGGCCAGAGAATAGTTCATTAGTTACAGAAAAAAATTGAAGCAACATATGGGTGAGCCCTACCTTTGAGAAAGTCAGTGAGATAAGACTGTGAGATATTAATAAGCAACCTATTTGTGGTTTTTACTTTTTAAAATGCTTCCCTATACACCATGGTCATAGTGGTGATATTCACAATAACCAAAAGGTGGAAGGATTCAGGTGTCCATCAGGGAATGAATGGTTGAACAAAATGTGGTGTGTATATACAGTGGAATCAGATTCAGCCACAAACAGGAGGGAGATTCTGACACATGCTACTGCGTGGATGAAACTTGAAAACCTGATGCTAAGTGAAAGAACCCAGTTATGAGAGAGCTATTCCTGTGTGATTCCACTTATGTGAGGTCCCTAGAGTAGCCCAATTCATAGAGACAGAAAGTAGCACTGAGGTGACTGGGGGCTGGGGAGAGGGACTGGGGAGTTAGTGGTTAATGGGCACAAGGTGTTCATTTTGCAAAATGAAAAGAGTTATGAAGATTGGTTGCATAACAATGTTAACACTGCTGAACTGAACAATTAAAAATGGTTAAGATGGTACAATTTATGCTTTGTATATTTTCCTGATTTTTTTAAAGCCAAAAATAAATAAGTAAACAAAATGTTCCCCTGCATTAGCTCATTTGTACCATGCACCAACGTGGAGGGTTAGGAAGTAGCAGCAAAAGGTCCTCCCTCATGGCTTCTCCCAGTCTGGGCCATGCTGGGCTCCGTGCCTGTCCACACATGCGGACGCCTCTGCCACCACCACCACCCTGCTCCCAGGCTAGGACTGAGGATGGAAGCGGTTGTTTCTTAGGCATCACTGACTCCTCAGGACCTCTCACAGTACAGGCACAGGTCTGGCTCTGCATACATGTGTGCTGAATACATGCTGGATCCCAATGTTGCACGTGGGGCGACTCAGGCAAGGCTCGGTGGCTTGCCTGAGCCTGCTTAGGTAGTCAGAAGGTCAGAGCTCACACCTCCTTTCTTTGCCTCCAAATTATAAACTAGACTAATCAAGGAGAAAAAATTATGTTTGTACAGATGGAGGTCATGGCACTTTCTAACACTTGTCCAAGTTTTTTACAAAAGCTGTAGGAGTGTATTAAAAATATATCATCTAATTCAAGAAAAATGAGAATGAAAATTAACATTCCTACCTAGTTTTTAAGGTATGAGAAGGTGGTATGCCTGTATTATTTATATCATTCTTTAATGTCTCTCAGTTCTGATTCTGAGAGATCAAATTGTCATCCCCCAGATGGTCATGGGAAGAACCCCAGGCAGCTGGTCCCCTGAAATCACCCTCAAGACTCATAAAACCAAGGGCCTCCACCAGCTGTGTGTGAATCACGCCAGCACTGCACAACCTTACATGAGGTGAGCTGCTTTTACCTCCAAGACTCAATTTGCAGAGACCACCGAGAGTGCAGAAGACTGGGAGGAGCCCCCTTAGAAAAAGTGTGCAGCTCCCCTCCGTAAGCACCTGAGACAGCCCTGCACACCAGAGCTGTCCAGCTTGACCGCTGGCCTGAAAGAGTGTGCTTAGAGAGATGCTTCAGGGATGAGAAGGAAGATGGTCCACTGCACCAGGGGCCCTGAGACTACAGGAATAGTCTCAGGAGTCACTCGCCTCTTGCCGTCAGCCTCAGCCTTTCTCAGAAAACTTAGGTAAATAGGGAAGCTCAGTAAATGACACAGGATGAGAAATGGCTGTTACTTCTGAGCTTCTGAAAGTAAACGATATCACACCTGATGTGTCAAGACATTTCTGTCCTAGAGCTGGGCCTGAACACCATCCTACCCCAAAAACATGACTGCTACATGCCCAAAGCCTTCCCAAAATACTTCACAGGGAGGGCAGTAAACGGCACTGAACACTAATGTTAAGTATACTGCATGCACTCCAGCTCTTACTAGTAATAGAACAAACAAACTGTGTGCATGAAGCTTATTTGTGCCCAAAAGTATTCATTTCCTAAATATTTCATTTTATTTTAGATGCAGTGGGGTAGACGTGCATGTTTGTTACATGGGTATGTTGTGAAGTGGTGGGGATTAGGCTTCTAGTGTAGCCATTATCTAGCCAGTAAACGTTGTACCTAACAGGTAATTTCTCAGCCCCTGACCCTTCCTGCCTCCCTGCTTCTGGAGTCCCGGGTCTACTCTTCCCGTCTTTGTGTCCATGCCTACCCAGTGTTTGCTCCTGCTTGTAAGTGAGAATATGCAGTATTTGTTTTTCTGTTCCTGCACTGGTTGACTTAAGATAATAGCCTCCAGATCCATCCATGTGACTGCAAGGGACATGATTTTATTCATTTTTGTGGCTGCATAGTATTCCATGATGCATATATGCCACATTTTCTTTATGCACTCAACCACTGATGGGTACTTATATTAGTTCTATGACTCATGACTTCGCTGCTGAGAAGAGTGTGCAATGCATATGAGTACAGTGTCTTTTTGTTATCATAATTTCTTTTTTGGGGGGCACATACTTAGTAGTGGGATTGCTGGATCTAATTGTAGCTCTCTTTTTAGTCTAGAAATACTTCATTTATTCACACATCTACTCAATATTATGCACATTTAAGGAAACTACAATGAACGAAACAAAAATCTCTGCCTTTATATATCTCACAGGGGAAGACGGAGGATAAATCAGTACTCCAAGCCCTTTTGACATTAATTTATGTAATCCCTACCTCAAACCTATGAGATAATGTCTGTCATGCTCCTGATTCTAAGATGATGAAAGTGAGCCACAAATAGGTTAGACGTGCCCAAGGCCATCTGGGTAGGGAAGGGGAATTACAGTGTCATTTTCTCACCATAAAAGTCAATGACAAATCATTCACTTCATGTAAATAACTATAATGCATCACATTTTTAAAACTGAGCTTCTTATCTGTTAGGAGTTGCCTTCAGCCTTCAGCAGCAGAGAACTACAGTGGATAAAGCAAGTGGATGTAGTACCGCTCACGCAGGACACGACGTCTGGGCGTTGCTGCAGCAGCTGCAGAGTGACTCTGGAGACGAGGCCTTCCTTTCCTTTTCCCCTCAATTGTGCTCCGTGTGTGACTTTTATCCACTGTGCCTCACTCCATTCTCACTCCCTTCACCTCCGCACTTCAGCAAGCAAAAAGGAAAAAGCCTCTTCTCAACAGAATCTCCTGCCTTTTTTTCTTTTTGTCTTTTCTTTACTTTTTTTTGGAGATAGGGTCTGGCTGTGCCACCAGGCTTTAGTGCAGTGATGTGATCACAGTCCACTGCATCCTTTACCTCAGGGCCCCAAGCCATGCTTCTGCCTCAGCCTCATGAGTAGCTAGGACAACAGGCATGTGCCACCACACCCAACTAATTTTTCTTGTAAGTTTTTTGTAGAGACGGAATCTCACTATGTTGCCCAGGCTGGTCTCAAGCTCTCGGCCTCATGTGATCCTTCTGCCTCTGCCTCCCAAAGCGTTGGGATTGTGGGCATGACCCACCTTACCTGGGCAATATCTGCCACCTTGAAAATTTTCCCAGCAGCCTGACTAGTGACATGTTTACAACTCATCCATGAGAACCATGTCTGGTAGGTGCCTCTAGTTAGGGACACGATCTCCTGAAACAGAGCTGGGAGTGTTGTCCCTTAGAAGAAAACAACAGACATGTGGTAGCAGGATGCCTAAGGATCATCTCCGGGGTTCTTGGCCCTTTACATTTTCAAATGTAATTTAGTTTCTACAAAAGAAAAATGCTGGGATTTTTATTGCAATTGTATTGACTATGATGATCTTAAGAAGAACTGATATCTTTATAGTACTGAATCTTACAGTCAATAAGTATGGTTTCCTGTTGTACTTAGAAATTTAATATTGCTCAACAGTCTTTTATAGTTTTCCGTGTAGAATCTTATGCACACTTTATTAAATATATTCCTAGCTAGATAAGATTTTTATTGTTATGGTAAATGGGACTGAATTTGATTTTATAAGCATTTGTTGCCAGGACCTGAAAATAAAGTTGACTTTTCTTATTGATCTTAAATCCAATGACTTAGCTGAGTTAATTTATTTTTTCTGATACTTGGCTTAGACTCTTTTGGACTTCTGCAGAAAGCAGATGTCTGTGGTAAAAAATTGTAACTTTATTTTTTCCTCTATAATACTTCCCCACCCTTATCTTATTGCTTTTTCCTTTCTTATAATGTTCTTGTCATATTATGGTGGCAAAATTATGTTGAATTCATAAAGTAAATTGGGAAATGTTTCTTTTTTCTATTCTCTAGGAGTTGAAACTGATTGGAATTATTTCTGTCTTAACTTTTTGTAATATTTCATTGGAGAAGCCATCTGGGCCTGACATTCACTTTGAGAGGGGGACTTTAGTTATTTATTCAGTTTTTGTTAATACTTGGTGAGATTTATACAGAAGTATTTTTATTTTAGTACTATTGCTAATTGTGCTGTATTTAAAATTTTAAATTCCTTGTATAATAACCTTGATAATTTCGCTTGTTGGTTCTAGGAGCTTTTTTTATGGCTACCTAGTGTTTTTTATACAGTGTATAAACAGCTGAATAGATACAGTTTTATTTCTTGATTTTTCTATGTGCATTCCTTTTACATCTTTGCATACCTTATTGAACTGGTTAGAACTTCCTCGGGATTTTGAGCAGGAGTGATAAGGGGCAACCTTGTCTTGTTCTAATTATCAGAGGGTAAGAATATAGTCTCTCATCATTTTAGTATTATGCTAGCTGTAGGATTGTTTTTCTTTGGTCAACGTGTTTTTGAGGTTAAGAAAGTTGCCTTCTGTTTCCAGTTCATTGAAAACTTTTATCATGAATGTATATGAAATTTTCTTGTATGCCTTTTCTGCATCTTGAAGGGATGAGATTTTTTTCTCTAGTCTGTTAATGACACATTACATTTTAATGGAGAAGGCTGAAGCAGTCTCGCCTTCCTTGGAAGAAACCTACTTGGTCATAGTGTATTATATTTTTATGTATTGCTGGACACTATTTTCTAATATTTTATTGAGGCTTGCATCAATGCTCACAAGGAAGTTTAGACTATTATTTTACAGAAATGTCTTTGTTCAGTTATGGTATATGGGTAATGCTGGCCTGTAGAACTGATACCTTTATCTTTAGTTAATGTGCTCTATTGTCCTTAATTTCTGTTCTAAAATCTGCTTTGCTTAAATTAGCATTGATACTCCAGCCTTCTTTAGGTTCATGTTTACATTTTATATATTTATCTCTCCTTTTATTTTTTACTTATTTATGCCTTTCCATTCAATGTGGGTTTTTTTGTAGAAAGCATATAGTTGGGTCATACTTTTATATCCAAACTGATGATTTCTGTCTTTTAAATGCTGTGTTTAGAACATTCATATTTAATGTGATTCTAGAAATGGTTGTCTTAAATTTAAAACTACCATCTTGTTAGTAATTGTCTACTAGTTTTATGTTTTATTTCAATAGATTTTCTGCCATGTGGTATTTAATACCTTTTTATAATTTCATTTTACATATTATTCTGAATTACTACCTTAAAAATCTTACTTTTATTATTTGCCTTCAAATTTATAATATACATCTTTAATCAGAGTCTAACTTTAAATAATATTATGCTACTTCCCATATACTTTAATAAACTTACAGCAATATATTCCAAATTCGACACTCTCATCCTTTTTGTCATATATTCTGCTCTTACATGTACTATGAATATACAATACATTTCTCCTACTTTTGTTTTAAAGTTTACTATCTTTTGGACCAATTAAAACTTTAAAAAAAACTTTATTCCATTCTCAGTACTGTTTATTTATGAGTGTAGATCTAATTTTTAGTCTGATACCAATTATTTCTGCCTGAAAATATGTCCCATAATTTTCTAGCACTTAAGTATGCTAGCTATAAATTGTTTCAATTTTTGTTTCTCTTTTATTTGGGGAAAATATTTTCGTGGCATATAGAATTCTGGGTTGACAGCTTTTGCTTTCAACACTTTGAAATTCTCATCCCATTGCCTTCTGGTTTGCATAATTTTTATTAAAAGTCTCCTAAATTCCTTCCCTCTGTAGTTAATGTATCTGATGAGTCCTCTATTCCTATTGGTTTATCTTTTCAAGTATGTCATATAAATGCAATCGTACATTATATAACCTTTTCAACTTAGTGTCTTTCACTCAGCATAATGTCTCCCTCAAGGCTATTGCAAGTTCCAACCGTCTATTCCTTCTTATTGATGAGTAATAGTGCCTTGTATAAATATATCTCAGTCTGCTTACCCAACCATCCATTGACAGACATCTGGATCATTTCCAGTTTTCAACTATTACAAATAAAACTGCTGTGAATATTCATATGCAGGCTTTGTGTGAACATAATTTTCATTTCTCTATTCAGGAATATAATGTTAAGTTTATGTCTGAATTCATAAGAAACTGAAAAACTATTTTTCACAGTCACTGTAGCAGTTTTCATTCCCACCAGAAACTTACAAACATTCAGTACATCACATCCTAGCCAGTTCTTCTTATTTTATTCTAGCCATTCTAATTGATATGTGGTGGTATCTCATTATGCTTTTAATTTGCATTTCCATAATGGCTAATGCTATTTAACAGCTATTTGTATGCTTATTTGCCATAATTATATCCTCTTTGGTAAAAAGTCTGTTCAAGTTCTTTGCCCATTTTTTTTTAATTGGGTTGTTTGTTTTTATATGCTTGAGAATTGAGAGTGCTTTATGTATTTTGGATACAAAGCTTTGTTGAGTAAATAATGTGTAAACATTTTCTGTGTATGCCTCAGATTTTCATTTATTTCCTTTTCTGTCTTTTTTTGTTTGTTTGTTTCCTGAGCAGGATCTTACTTTGTCACCCAAGCTGAACTGCAGTAGCACAATCACAGCTCACTGTCACCTCTAATTTCTGGGCTCAAGCAATCCTCCTGCCTTTGCCTCCTAAGTAACTGGGACTACAGGCATGTGTGCCACCATACATGGATAATTTTTTTTTTAATGTAGAGATGGGAGTCTCACTATGTTGCCCAAGCTGATCTCAAACTCCTGGCTTTAAGTGCTTTTCTGGCTTGGCCTCTCAAAGCACTGGCATTACAGGTGTGAGCTACCATGCCTAGCCAGATTTTCATTATTTTAGCAATGTTTTACAAAGGGCATAAATTCCTAGCTCTGATACAACTCTATTTATATATTTTTTTCTCTTATGGGTCATGCTTTTAGTTTTGAGTCTAAGAAATATTTGCATAAGTGATTTTCTTTTATGTTTTCTTTAGAAGTTTTATAGATTTAGGTTTTACATTTTCACCTTTGAACTATTTTCAGTTAATTTTCTATATGGTGCAAGGTAGGGACTGAAGTTTACATCTTTGCATATGTACCTGTAACTGTCTCAATACCATCTGCTTATTCTATTGTATTGTGGTTTCCGTTGTTTTCTTGAGATATCTGAGATCGGTCTTATTGTTGCTCCTTTCAAAGCAAATTGGTTTTGGTCTTTTTCTTTGGACTGTTTTAACCTTGTTCTTTGTTGTTTCATCTTCATTGTTTTAACTTTTATATGTTCAGTAGTGATTACTTGCATTTACCCAAGCTGGCTTTCATAGAAATTCTTGAATCGGAGATTTGATGGCATTCATCAATTTTGAAAACTCTCAATCAGTATGTCTTCAATTATCTTACTTACCCCATTTTTTGCTACTGTTCCCTAGGCCTTTAATTATACATAATTTAGATTTCTACCCTATGTTTAATATGTTTCTTTTGTTTTCAACCCTATTTCCCATAGTTTAAAATGTTTTTTATGTTTCAGCATAAGCATTTTCTCTTGACACATCACTCCATTTCTCTATTTCTTCTGGTATTTTTAACCTCCTGTTTAAAACATATGGCCTTAATTTCAGTTCTAGAAATTCTCTCTCATTCTTTTTGGCAGATTATAGTTCTATGTTGATATTTTCCTTCTTGCTGACTAGTCTTTTTGGTATTTATAATTAAAATTACTTTAAATATCAGGTTAATATCATCTGTGGGCCTGTTTCTATTGTCTGTTTTGTCATCTTTGTTAACTTCTTGGCATACATACTAAATACCAAATTAAATGACAGAAATACTTCATGGATTACTATAGAGACTCTAGATATCATTATGTTTTAAGCAAGGATTCACCCTATCTTCTGCAAGTAGCTGGTGTAGGACAGATTGATCTCCTCAACTTAAATAGGCATGACCTGACCCCAGATCTCTTTCAGACTTTTTAATGCCTGGTCTACATTTATTTTATTCTCAATTCTAAGCTGAAGCCTTCAAGGGGTTCATATGACAGCATGAGATGTTTACCAGGGAGACTTCTATGTACAGGACACTAAACTTCAGTTTTTTCTCTCTTTACACAATGAGATTGCTGAAAGCTCCACTCAGCTTTTAATCTAATTTCTCATTTCTTTCTCTTTTTTTTTTTGGCTTCTCATCCTGTGAAGCTTAAAAATCAGCAAATTCTTTTAAGAAAAACATAGAGCAAAATGTAGTGCTTATTTCTCTGAAGTATCCGTCTCTATGAGACCTTAGCTACTCATGATCTGGCTATCTTGGCAAACACAAACTATAAGGTTTCTTTCCCTAGCCCCACGTAACTGCCAAACAGTATGGTGGCTTCCTGCCTTCTGGAATCTATCCTCTACCCTCTCTTTTCAGAGCCTTGCCCTGTGCTCATGTTTCAGGGAGAGAAAGTGTGTATAATGTTTGTGTCATTTCAATAAGCTTTTCTTCTCTCCATATTCTTGGAACCTCAGTTCATGTCTCTAATGAGTCCAAGTGAAGTTCTTTCCCTGTGGATATATTGTTGGATTGAATTTACTAATATTTTGTTTAGGATTTTTTGCATCTATTTTTATAACAGATATTACTACTTTCTTATAATATCTGTATCTTGTTTCAGTACATTCATCGGGCCTAGATTGCAAGGCTAGAGCCAAGGGTGATTTGACATTACTTTTAATAGTAGTAAGTTATATCATAGGGTCTTTTTCAGCTAGAGACCTAGTGCCTCAGGTAGGGTCGGTCTTATATGGGGGTGTCAAGTGGTCCCAGCTTCAGCTGGCCAGGTGTCAGGCCAGAACTGACACTAGAATTATGATTCACTGTAAGATGATACCTGCTTTACAGGAACTGGGGGTGGGGGGTTATTTGTTTGTTTTACCACCACAGCTACTTGTAGAACTTCATTGAAGATTCCATTGAAAGTCCACCATTTAAAAAAACATTTAAAAATGTATCACATATTGCCATTGCTTTGATTTTATTAATTCTCTATGACTAAAAGATGACCTCTATTTTCTTATTTTGGCATTTAAGGTTTCCCATAATCTGACACCAAACTTGTTTCAAAAGTTCTAATTCCCATGTAATTCCTTTTTCTGTGGTCTAAACTCCAGTCAAACTAAACATCAGCCATTTTTATATGGCTTTCATTTCCCAACATGAATGTCTCTGCTGACGTTGTTTCTCTGGCTTGGAGAGCATTTCCTCACTGCCATCAGGACGTGTTCAATTCCTATCCCCACTTCAAGGTTCTACGTGGAGGTCACAACCAGTGTGGAATTTCTTTAGCATGAATATTCTCCTTAGCTCAATAATTCCTACAATAATTTATGAGTATCTGTTCTATGTCAATTAACACTTTCTGCTTTACATTTTAGTTACCTAGCCATGTCTTATTAGGGCATTTCCCAAATTTGGTGAGTGAACTACCTTGGTGTCTTGTAGAGCTCAAGATCTTCCTACCACCATATGCTGCTACCTACCAGATATTTCAGAAATAAACATAGTATCTGGTTTGGCTTCTAAGGCAGGAACATATGTTGCAAACAGCATCCAAAAACCCACTTTGGGGTTATCTACGATGGCTCAGTCCATCTGGGACTCAAACTCATGTCCATCCTCCAGGAGAGACAGGGCTCAGTGAAGTGCTCTTTGGGAGTGGCCATAATAGCCACCTCCCAAATCCATTTCCCTCACTTTATTAGTGAGGAAATTTTGACCGAAAGGATAGGTCCCTGCAGGGATTGGGGCTTATGTAGGTAGGTGTCTGTAATGGGGAGATGAGCAGCATAGGACTCATCAGATGTCATTTGCAGGGCAAGGCACTCCAGGAGTGAAGAGTCCACATTGACTCATCTTTGTGTATCCAAAATCACCTGGTCCAGGGCTATGTTCAATAAACATGCAAAACGATGAACCCTATGTCCATTCAAATACAAGAAAATGTTTAAAATATTAACCCCTGCTGATAGATTTAAAAGTCATGAGATGCTAAACATTATGCAAAAACAAAATGCTTGCTGCTTACTGTGTTTGTAGTAAATTGTAAGTTACATTTCCTCTTTCTCCCACACCTCTGTGCACTTTACCCTGGCTTGTGATATCCACTGCTAGGTCTAATTTTCCGAGCCTCCTGGGACATAAGCTGTGGGTGAAGTGATGTCCTTGAGCTGTGATTGCATTAGCACAGGCAGGGAGCATCTTATTCCTTGGTTCATTTTAGCAGCCAAGGGATCCTGAAGTTCAAAGCCCTGTTTGGCGGTACCACACTCCTTTCCCACTCCTCCTTCCTTTCATTAACGTTCTAAGAGCAAGAGAGGGAAAAATGAAAGGAATCTCACCCAAGGAGACTGTCTGAAAACCATAATAAAGACTCGTTTTGTGCCTCAGCTTTCACATCATTTGTAGAAACATCTTTTGATCTGCTGCACAGTCTTCTTATTTTCTCTTAATTTCTCATGGGAAGACCAGACTGGCAGTTCAGGGTTACAGAAAAAATTGAGAATCCTGCAGTAAATTTCTTGCCTACAGAACTGGTTTTATGGTATCTAACAATACAGAGATGACAGACCCTGACTCATTCTGAGTGCAGCCGGGAAATCTGTTCCCAAGGACCCCACGGCCTGGAACAGATGTCACCTGTATGCACAGACGGGTCCTGGGTTCTGGTCTGACTGTTGCTTACAGACAGATAATGTTGGATTCCTGCTCACCCGTCCCAAATTCAGTTTCTCATAGGACACTGGAGACAGGTTTTAAGGATCGAATGAGATTGTGCATGGAAAAGCAAAAAACGGCTGCTCTCCATATTAAGTTATCGGTATTGCCCTCATCTCTTCTGTCTTTATCAGGCATGTGCCCCATTCCTCTGTCTCAGAGACACCCCACCCAATCCCCAAGGATGAATGAGTGGAATTAAGAGCAGAGGAGGAAGAGCCATGCACACAGCCCCACAGACCCTCGCCCCTCTACCAGTGCTCTCCTCTGGCCACTGTGTCGGTCCAGCTGCCATCCCTTGGTGCAGGTGCCAGGGAGGACCCCCATTGTGTCCTCTTACATGAACAGAGGGAAGTGTAGCTGACACTGATGTGTCCACACTGAGCCTTTAAGTTGAAAAACGAAGAACCAGTCCAAAACACACCAGAAGGGAGGCCATTCTGTCGGCCGGTCCTGACTACACCACTTCCTCCTAAATCTCAGCAATTGCCAATAGTCGGGAAGGAGAACAGGGGGAGAAGATGTGTTGCAGAGCTTTCCAGTTCACTAGATCTTGTGCAGGCAGAGGTCTTCTGAATTCAGCACCCGTAAGATAAGTACCAAATCAGACAGTACCCATATGTCACTTTGAAAACTGCATTTTTATCGAGAAAAATTGAAGTTGAGCCATGGTTTCTGATATATGGAGTAACTAAATACATATTCAGTAAACGAATAACCACTACTCTGTGCCAAGCATCAAGAATGTAGAAACAACAATACAGCAGAGAGAACAAATCTACGTATGAGGGGATGTTGTCTGGAAGGACTGCCTGCACTCAGGAGCTCTCGGCCTGAGCACCATCGACACTTTGCTTGTGAGGAGCTGCCCTGTCCCTTGTGGGAGGTTGAGTGGCATCCCTGGCTTCCTCCCACTGGATGTTAGTAGCAGCCCCTCCCAAGTGCACTGGACAGTTGTCTCCCGACGGTGCCCACTGTCCCTTGGCAAGGGAGGGTGGGTGAAACAACTCTGAGTGAGAACTGCTACCCTTGTTCCAGGGTTGGGGACCTGAAGCTGAAGAAAAGAGGACCGAGTCTTCCACAGCCTGAATTCACACATACCCCATTCTTATTAAGAGTCTACTGAACTAGCTCTGCCACCCCTGCCATTATTCCCATTCCTCTGCAATCTATTTAAAAGAAGGGGAGGAAAGAGAGGCAAGGAGAGGCGGGAAGAGTTCCATCAGCTGGGGAAGGATGAAAGCCAAGTAAGCGAGCATCTGAGAGGATGAGTCACAAAGAATGACCACAGAGAACGCTTGCAGCTGCCTTCAGCTAAGAAAAACACTTCCCGATTTCCCTACTCTCTGATTCAATGAGCGAAAGAGGAAGAACCCAGAAACAGAGGGGGAAAAAAAGCTCAAAGGCAGAGAAACCCTCTTCCTCTTCAAGTCCTTGGACTTGATCCAGTGTGGAAAGGAGAATAGCATTTTAAATCATCATGGAGTAATTTCTGCTTTGTTGCCAAGAAGGAGTAATAGGAACAAAATGTACTCTCATGCCTGACATACACAGAAAAAAACAAGACAGCGTGGGCACGATGGCTCGCATCTGTAACCCCAGCACTTTGGGAGGCCAAGGCGGGCAGATCACCTGGGGTCGGGAGTTCAAGACCAGCCTGACCAACATGGAGAAACCCCATCTCTACTAAAAATACAAAAATTAGCCAGGCGTGGTGCCGCATGCCATAATCCCAGCTACTCGGGGGGCTGATGCAGGAAAATCGCTAGAACCTGGGAGATGGAGGTTGCAATGAGCCGAGGTCATGTCATTGCCTGGGCTTTGAGTGCCATGCTGTACTGCTGTTCTGCCTTGCAGGAGAGCTCTGGCACAGGATGTGGGTGCAGGGACCCAGCTCTTCTGGCAGTAGCTTGCCCTATTCCACTCAGCAGGACCACTAAGGCCCTGGGACACAGCCAGTGCTCAAGCTGCTGCCTGTTTGGTTACAATTCAGAGATAAATGACTCCCTATGCAATAGAATTCACAGTAAGGTGCTGGGAGAAGGTCTTGATGCTTGTGTGTGTGATGGAATATATGTTGTTTGCTGAGAGGTGATGGCAAGGAACACGGAGCCATTCCCAGGCAGGAAATTGCTGGAATAAGTAAGCAGTATGTATCACTCATGCACTAGTTAATCCAGTTCCCCAATCACAAGGACGTTTGACCTTGTCCCCGTTGCTGACTCACAGAGTGCTTTCTAGCTTATTTCTATCTTAGCAGTGAAAGGCACTATCTGCCTGTTCATCTTTATTCTATGGAGAAACACTGAGCACCTGCTTATTAAAAATCATCACTTGTTCACAAAGAATCAATACGAGGGTCAGAGTCTGCTCTGGGCTTTCAGCTGAGAATGCTGTCAGTCCCCTGACATCCCACTCTGATCCCACTTTTGCACTCTATCTTTGTGTCTGTTTCTTAACTCCTTCAGCACCGCCTGGGTGGGGGTCTCCACGACCCAGCAGTCTCGGCAGTAAGGTCTTTCAATGATTAAGCTCTCCCGTCAGGCTTCCTCACTGCATTAGAGCAATGGCTGTAAGCTGTTGGCATAGCAATCCCTGTTGGGTCCTCAGAATAACCTCCTGAGCTAGGCTTTACTTTAGTCTGTTTCACTGATAGGAAAACTGAGGCATGGATGGGTGAAACAGCCTATTCTGGGAGCTGGTGGCCTCTGGGTCACAGGCAGGGCTGCGGCGGGTCAGGGCTTTTTGGAGGCCCCAGAGTGTGTGTGGGCTCCTGCCAGACACCTGCTGCTCCACCTTGTCACCCAGGGACTTACTTTTCTGGCTCCATGTCCTCCTTGTATTAATTTTTATTTAAGAAAGCCCTGGCTGCCTCACCCCACCCTGCAAACAAGCTTCTGTCCCTTCCTACCGGCAGTATTGTTACTGTAAAGCCCCCAAGAGCTTTCTGCACTGTAATGCAGGCACTTCTGCACAGGTCGCCACCTTTCCCAGCAGGGCCTCAGTACCCCTGGCTGCTCTGACTGACTCCCCCTCCTCCCTGGGGTTCACACACACTTCCCCAGACCCCTTACTGCACCCTAAGCATAGCAGGCTCCTCCTTCTGCTTTCTGCTCAGGAGTCCCCTTTCCCTGACATCTTCCCAAACAGCTTCATTCAAAATTGCAACTGCTTTTATCTGTCTCCACCACAGTTAGTGTGCCCAGTGCACTGAAGGATGCCAGGTGCAGTGGGCATTCAGTGGCCACTCCACAGGCAGTGCTTCTTAGTAGATGAACCCTCGGCCCCAGGCTGGGAGCTTCAAGCGCCTCAGCTCTCACCCACACCTGGGTCCCTGGAATGGGCTGACCTGAGCCTCTGGTCACAACGCTGTTTGCCAAATCAAATAGTTCCCTCACGACTCAGAAACCAGGCCTGTGACTTGCCCCTGTGACTCTCTTCCTCCTGATATGTTTGGTTTATCTAATTGCAAATCCTAATGATTTTCTAGATCTTCCATGATTATTTCAGTAATTTCCAAATGAGGTTTTGTTTGCTTCCAAATATGTGGAATGTATATGAAGAACGGCTTCCACTGGGAGGGGAGTCACCGGTCAAAGGTGTGAAAACACAATGAGGGTTATTTTCAGTCCCTCAAATGTAGAGTCTCTTTTTAAAGATTAACTGATCACTTTGTAGGAATTAAAAGAACACATTTAAAATCAGAAGAAATTGCACATTTAGGGAGGTAACAAATGTTAAATGAAGTTTGTGGGAGGCCATTGTGTTGCTGTCCTCCTGCACTAGGACCCCCACAGACCAGACCAAACCAGAATGGAGCCAACCATGCTAAGTGCCACACCATCCAACTGAACTTAGAAATCAGCCAGTTTCCAAAAAGCAGGAAAGTCCCAGCAACTCATCAAAAGACCCTCAGGAAACAGGAGCCAGCCTGATAAGGAAGTTCCTCTGCTTAAACTCATACCAGGAATGTCACTTTAAAATGAACAACCTGCTTTTCCCTCCCCGTTTCTGCTTTCTTCAATCTTTTCTGTCTATAAAGCCCACCTGCTGTGCTCAGCTTTGAGAACATCTTTCTGTTTCATATGGGAGATGCTGCCTGGTCTATGAAACCACTCGTAAAAGCCAGTTAAATCTTCAAACTCCATTTGTTGAAATGTTATTTGACACAAACTACAGTGACTCTAGGGAACTTCCCACACCCCCATCCAGTATACTTGTAGAATAATTGGCCCTTATTAATAAAGGCAATGTTTACAGAAGAGGGTCAAGGGAATTGTCTGGGTGGTGAAAATAAAACAACCTGCTTTTTAGGCTAAAATAATCTGCTTTCAGCACTCAGCCTCATTCAAGATCTGTTTTTCAGTGTTTCAGTATCCCAGAGTTTACTGGGTCCAGAAAAATTATTTCACTATAACCAACCTCCCAAGGGTCTAACAGACAAACACCAGACCACTAATATATTGATTTCCAGTGAGATAATTTTACTTTAGTGACCAAAATGCCCTTGTCCATGATTTGTCCTCTCACTGATGCTCTGTGTATTGGCTGGACCTGTGGGCAGGTGGACATGGCTGCTGAGGGACTGACGGAATAGAACCTCACTGCTGGGCTTCTCTGCCTCCAAGCCACACGGCGATCATAAACATCTTTTTCACACTCAGAGGCCCCTTCACAAAAAGGGAAGTATTGATTAAAGTATTTGAAAGTTTTAATTAGTGACTCAATTAATGATTTGCTTTTGCTGATCATAAATAACAGATGGGTTACAGACCTTAGCATAAAAATACAGGTGAATGTTTGGATGTGTATATGTGTATGTTACATGTTTATCCCATATGTCTATGTATCTGTCTCAAGCTAATAATTCACACAATGCCTGCCAATTGTTAGGAACTTGCAAGATTTCATTGTGGTTGGATTATGATTCTTAATCTCATTGTTACAACTTTCTTTTCCTTTTTTTTTTTTTTTTTGAAACAGAGTTTCACTCTTGTCGCCCAAACAGAGTTTCATTCTTGTTGCCCAGACTGGAGTGCAATGGTGCAATCTCAGTTCACTGCAACCTCCGCCTCCCAGGTTCAAGCAATTCTCCTGCCTGTCTCCTAAATTGCTGGGATTATAGACACCTGCCACCATGCCCAGCTAATTTTTTTTTTTTTTTGGATTTTTAGTACAAACAGAGTTTAACCATGTTGGCCAGGCTGGTTTGAACTGCTGACCTCAAGCAATCCGCCCGCCTCAGCCTCCCAAAGTGCTGGGATTACAGGCATGAGCCACTGCACCTGGCTGTCATACAACTTTCAAATGAAGTAGGCCAATGAGCAAATTCATTATTTGTTATCCTATGCTTAATATTCCTTTTGTCGATTTCAGTTTTTATAAATATATTGACTTTTAAGCATCTAGGATTTGGTTTGTTTCTGAAGATCTAACAGTGATATAAAGGATTATTAAAAATTTGAGCATGATTTTTACTTCACAGGATTATTTTGATCATAATTCATGTGTAAGATACAATCTACTATTAGTGTACTAAATACAATCAACCACATAGATCAATCAATCTGATACATGATACCAACAAAATGAAGGGCAAAAACCAAAAGATTATTTCAATTGATGCTGAAAAGCATTTGATAAAGTTCAACATCCCTTCATGATAAAAACCCTCAAAAAACTGGGTATAGAAGAAACATACCTCAACATAATAAAAGCCATATATGACAGAGTCATAGCCAGTATCATACAGAATGGGGAAAAACTGAAAACCTTTTTCTTCTTAGATCTGGAACATGAGAAGGATGCCAAATTTCACTGATATTATTCAACATACTACTGGAAGTCTTAGTTAGAGCAATTAGACAAGAGAAAGAAAGAGCATCCAAACTGGAAAGAATAAGTCAAATTATCCTTGTTAACAGATGATATGATCTTATATTTGAAAAATCCTAAAGATGCCACCAAAAAGCTATTAGAACTAATAAACAAATTCAGTAAGCTTGCAGAATACAAAATCAGCATACAAAAATCAGTAGTAGCATTTCTATATGCCACAATGAACAATCTGAAAAAGAAATAAAAAAGTAATCCCATTTATAGTAGCCAAAAATAAAATTAAATACCTAAGAATTAACTTGACCAAAGAAGTGAAAGTTCTCCACAATGAAAATTATAAAACACTGATGAAAGAAATTGAAGAGAATATCAAAAAATGAAAATATATTCCATGTTCATGGATTGGGAGAATCAATTTTGTTAAAATGTCCCTCTTACCCAAAGCAATCTACAGATTCAATACAATCCCTATCAAAATACAAATCACATTCTTCACAGAAATGGAAAACACAATCCTTAAATTTATATGGACCCATAAAGAACCAGAATAGCCAAAGCTATCCTGAGAAAAAAGAACAAAACTGGAAGAATCATATTACCTGACTTAAAATTATACTACAGAGCTATAGTAAGCTATAAGAACCAAACAGCATGGTACTGGCATAAAAAACAAACACATAGACCAATGGAACAGAATAGAAAACCCAGAAACAAAGCCACACAACTATAGGGAACTCACAACTTGAGCGGTCACCTCCTCTCCATGACCCCATAATGCAGGAAACTCCTCTTTTGTCAGATTTCCAGACATCTTATGAGATCTAGCAGGGATTTGTCAAGTGTTCTCCAACCTCGTCTCATTATTCTAGTCACAGAGCTTGTAAGAGGGGCGGTTACGTGGCCATTGAACATGAACAGAACTGCTGTCCATCCAGGCCCATAGGAATTTCTCATGTACATTATTTCATGCCCTTCCCACACTGTAGGCAACATCAGGTAACGGGAGAGAATGGAGCCTCAGACAAGAAGGCTAAGTATCAAACTACCCTGTCCTTGTCCACACTGAATGCAGCATTTAAGCAAGAAATACGTCCTATCATGTTGGGCCATTGAGGCCACGGGCTCTATCTATCAGAGCTGTTAGCATTATCTAAGTCACACCACGGTTCTACTCTGCTTACCAGGATACGGTCCACAGAGAGTCACACCAGGGTTCTACTCTGCTTACTAGGGTATGGCCCACAGAGAGTCACACCACGGTTCTACTCTGCTTACCAGGATACGGTCCACAGAGAGTCACACCACAGTTCTACTCTGCTTACTAGGGTACGGTCCACAGAGAGTCACACCAGGGTTCTACTCTGCTTACTAGGGTACGGTCCACAGAGAGACCCTCGCCAGCCTCCTTCCAGCTCTGACTTTCCTCCCGAACTTGGGGGAACCTCACTGGGCTAGGGATAAGGTGAATGGAAGGTTCAGGTGGAGACACGGCTGCTTCTCTCAATTCATCTATTTTTAAACCTTATCTTGATCCTAGAAGCACACAGAATATGATGTCTTTGCTGTTTGTACCAATCTGACAATTATTCTTAGGACTAAATGGCAACTTTAAATCTCAGGACTAGAATCAAGCATCTTCATGAGGGAAAGCAGACTCTGCCTAGCATTAGGACCAGTCACAGAGATAGTCTCTGGGTATGCATTCTTAGAAGCAGTGGTGGCATAGCACCTAACAGCTAAAACCACATGGTCACAGAAGCAAGGGCACAGACACGTAACTTCAGTTTACCAAAACCGTGATGCTTGTATGACTCCAGGACTGCAGCTGCCGAGGGTGGGAGTATAACCCTTATGATTGCCAGGTGAACTCAGTAACAATGTAAGGATGTACTGGTTAATTTTGTTTAACCACAGTCTCAAAGTGACCCTTGGCCCTTGGGACTTTCTCCCACCCATGTTACCCCCAGTGTCGATTCTATACTTCCTGTCCTTACGTAACTGTGGCCACATGTGGGACTCCTCTTTCTGGGGCCATGGTGACTGCTTCACAGTATCTTGTCTGGTCATGGCTGGACTGTATGGACCCTCTCCACAACAGCAGCAGCCAGTGCACAGCTGTCCACACTCACCTCCAGCACCGGGGCCACAGGGACCTGGTGCTCATCCTCACCCCTCCCAGTGCAGACCTTTCACCCCATGTTTTTCCAACAGAGGCCCTCACCATGGCCTCAGTGCACCCGCCCTCTCTTTGTGTCCCACTGGGGCCCTTCCTGACTCTAGACCAAAGGGGAGCCGGAGTCATGACCTTTTACGCAGCCCCATTTATGTCCTTCAGACTCTGTAGTACTGGGGACACAGGCCACTAATGCCTTCTGAAATTGAAAGTAGAAAAGGGGCAAATTCAACCTTCTCTTGGGTTCCAAAGTTCCCATCTCCTCTCCTGTATTAGTCAGATTTCTCCAGAGAACAGAGCCAACAGCTTATACAGTTTTCTCTTGGTATCTGCAGGGGGTTGCTTCCAGGACTCACTTCATAGATACAAAAATCCATGCATACTCTAAGTTGCATGGTCAGCCCTGGAGAACCTGTGTACATAAAATCAGCCCTTTATATCCTCAAGTTTGCATCCCCAAAATGCTGTATTTTCAAGCCACATTTGGTTGCAAATGCAGAGCCTGTGGATACAGAGGGCTAACTACATTCATTGAAAACAATCTGGGTATAGGTGAAACCGTGCAGTTCAGATGCATGTTGTTCAAGGGTCAACTGTATATAAATACGCAAAAGGAGACTTATTATGAGAGTGGGTTCACACATTTATGAAAACTAAGAAGTCCATGCTCTGCCATCTGCAAGCTGGAGAACTAGGAAAGCTGGTAGCGTGTTCAGTCTAAGTCCAAAGGCCTGAGAATGAGGAGTGCTGAGGGCCAAGTGCAAAAGATGGATGTCCTGGCTCAAGACAGAAAGAGCAAATTCACTCCTTCTCTGCCTTCTTGTTCTATTGGTACCCTCAGTGGATTGCATGATGCCTGCCCACACTGGCGAGGGCGATTTTCTTTACTCAGTCCACCAACTCAGGTGCTAACCTCTTGCAGAAACACCATCACAGACACTCCTTGGAAAAATGTTTTACCAACTATCTGGGCATCCCTTAGCCTAGTCAAGTTGTCACGTGAAATTAACCATCACACCCTTCAAGACTTGTCTTTTGAAAAAAATTGTTCCCCTTTTAAAGGTGAATTATTTTTCTAACTGATGCAAAAATAGGTTATGCTAGATGGTAAAAATGATTTCAAATGTACATCTAGATATTTTTAATAATAATAAATTAACTATCACTTTCACCCAAATCATGTGTTCTTGATCCTAAACTCTGAAGGTTCTTCTACCCTGGTATCTTCTGGGGTTAATAGCAACTCCATGACTCCAGACTCAAATGAAGGCTGGTAATCCATTAGGTGGAAAAAAAGACTGGTCAATGTCTCAATTGGTGCGGGTCCATGCATGTATTAGTGACACAGAACTAATCAGTATAGACAGCTACTCTCTTCTAGTCAAGAGTGTCAATTATTTCAGCAACTTGTTTTTTGGAAAAATTGACATTTAGGGTAATTTTCATCTAGAAAAAGAATCATTTTTTCCTATTTTCTGTCTTCCTTTTTCTTATCTGCATAGACAAAAAAAAATCAAGACAAAAATGTTGACTCAGGTTTCTGGAGGTCACTAAGGAAAAACAATATATTGCTTTAAGCACAGGGTAAAAGAACCATCAGAATCAGATGTACAAAGTATTTTTGGGTATGGTAAGGAAAACACATTGGTCGCACTGCCTAAGACATGGAAAGGCACTGATGGTGCCCGTGGCAGCCTGAGTACTTCCGTGTGGGAACACCCAGTTAACCTGGGTTCTGTGGCTCTGAGGAGCGATGAGAGCACGGGGACAAGGCACTGCAGCTGTGGCGGGCTTCCCTGGCTGGGAAGGTGCACACATGGGCAGATGCTCTTCACCACAATTGAGTGTGTTTCTCCAGTGAACCCAAGAAATAGGCTGGACAGAAAAAGAAAAATAACAAAGGCAACTAAAAGCCTTTCTTTAAAAACAAGATATAATTATATCTCAGTAGATGTTATTTTCTTAAGGACAATCAGAAGGGGGCTGAGTGAGGTGGCTCAGGCCTGTGATCCCATCACTTTGGGAGGCCAAGGTGGGCAGATCACAAGGTCAGAAGATCAAAACCATCCTGGTCATCATGGTGAAACCCATCCCTACTAAAAATATGAAAATTAGCTGGGTGTGGTAGTGCACATGGGTAATCCCAGCTACTTGGGAGGCTGAGGAAAAAGAATCACTTGAACCTGGGAGGCAGAAGTTGCAGTGAGCCAAGATGGAGCCACTGCACTCCAGCCTGGGCGACAGAGCGAGACTCCATCTCAAAAAAAAAAAAAAAAAAAACAGAATCAGGAAGTCGGTCGCATCAGTTATGCATACTCACCAAAATATGAAAGCCTCATAAAAAATAAGCATGCCACTTTCCACTAATAGAACTTGCAATTTACAACACAATAAAACATACACATGTGCATACACACACACACACACGATTGATCAAGGAGGGGTAAAGCCTAAAATGACCCTTTCTCCAAAGACGAAGATAAAAATCACCAGGGCATAGAGCATGCCCAGCCACTGGCCATCTGCAATCCTCCTTCCTCCCTTCTCTTAGCCCTCTGCCCATGGACCCTATTTTATTCCTGAATAATTACAGCTGTGCCTCTCTTCTGCACCATAAGTAGCCCTGAAGCCTACAATGGTAAGATCAATTCTCATGTTCACTGATTTGCAGCAGACTCATTTTTATTTGAATTATTCCTGATGCTTTTGTTATCTGTAAGAAAAAATTTCACCTTCCTACTTCAAAGAGAGGCAGTGAAGCATATAACAAATTATAAAACAAAATTGTTAACATCAATATAAACCAATCTTTAAAACGGATGCCTACAAATATTATTTAAAGTGGCCACTGATGTCTTTAAATCCCATCAAAGTAAATAATTGCTTTTTTTTTTTTTTTAACCTCTAAAGGTGGCAGTCTGAATGCTAATGGGAAGAATTAGAGAATTCATTTTCTGGCTTTGTTGGTCCTGCCTGTAAAGTGCTAGCAGCCATGCCTGTAGCCCACTGGTGTGTTACCCATTCCATTTCCTCTGCAGACTAGTTCTCTCATTCTATTCATGAAGTTATATCTCACCTCATTTGGATTCTGTCTCAAATGACTTGCTGATGTCAGTTGGATTTAGTTATGAATACATTAAATTTTATTTAATTAGTCAAAAACAAGTATGTTTTCAAAATCTGGTACATATAAAGCAATGTTAGATGTTATGACACAAATTTTTAGAATGGAAAAGTTATAAATCTAGTTAAGATGTAGGATTTATTATATGTAACATATATTGTACATATGTGATAAATTGCTATTGTACTGATTATATGACAAATGTTGGTGTTATCGAATGACATTGGTGCTATCGAATTGCTAAGAACTGAGTGTTTATGCTGCCTGCTGGAATCTGGACCACTTCTTCCCTGGCAAACAGTGTTGCTATTGAAATTGCATCACAGATCACAGACTTAAAATCAAATAAAAAGTAAAGCATAGCTATGAGTTTTAAAATTTAGAAAGGTAGAAATGTCTAACTTCTACAAATTAAGCATAGATCACAGAATGTTCATGCTTAAAAGGACACCAGTAGCTACTGGATCCTAAGCCCTTATTTTGTACATAAGGAAGCATGTACAAAAACTTATACAGCTGATAAACTCAGCAAAGTTGCAGGATACAAAATCAACATGCAAAAATTAGTTGTTTCTTACAGTAGCATTGAACAATATGAAAAGAAATCAAGAAAACAATTTCATTTACAATAGCATCAAACAAGAATAAAACAGGAATAAATTTAACCAAGGAAGTGAAGCCCAAGAAATGCAGTTTTGTACACCAAAAACTACAAAACATTGCTGGAAGAAATTAAAGACAATCTATGTAAATAGAAACGCATCCCTTGTTCATGGATTGGAAGGGTTAACATTATCAAAATGACCATATGGCCAAAAGAGATTTACGTATTCAAGTGCATTCCTTAGCACAACCCCAATGGTGTGTTTTGGAAAAACAGGAGAACCCATCCTAAAATTCATATGGAATTTCAAGGGGCCCAGAATTGCCAACACAATTTTGAAAAAGAAGAACAAAGTTCAAACTCACACTTCCTGATTTCAAAATTTACTACAAAGCTAGAGTAATCAAAATAGTGTGATATTGACATTAGGAAAGACATGTACAGCAACAGAAAAAAACAGAGAGCTCAGAAGGAAGCCTTCACATTTGATTTTTGGCAAGGCCACAAGACCATTTAACAGGGGAAGGACAGTCTGTTCAACAGTGGTGCAGGACAAACTGAATATCCATATACAAAAGAAGTGGGGGCCTTACTTTGTACTGTATACAAAAAGGAACTCAAAATGGATCAAAGTCCTAAACTGAAAAGCTAAAACTAACTATAGTAGAAAATATAGAAACAAATATTTACAACATTGGCTTTGGTGATGATTTCCTCAAAATGACACCAAAAACACAGACAAGAAAAATTGATAAATTGGATTTCATCCAAATTAAGAACTTTTGTGCACCTAAGGACACTGTCAGGAGAGTGAAAATATACAAAATGAAAGAAAATATTTTCAAATCATATATCCGGTAAAAGATTAATATCCAGAATATACAAAGAACCCCTATAACTGAGCAACAACTGCAATAAAGCAAAAGCAACCGCATTCAGAAGTGAGCAAAGGACTTGAATAGACATTTCTCCAAAGTTATACGAATGACCGATAAGCACATGGAAAGACATTTAGCATCATCAGCCAGGAGGGAGATGCAATCAAAACCACAATAAGAAACCACTTTACATCCAGTAAGATGGCTGTTATCAAAAAACACAAACAAGAACTGGGAAACAAGTGTTGCAAAGATGTGGAGAAATTCAAATTTCTGTCCTTTGCTGACAGGTGTGTGAAATGGTGCAGAAAACGGCTTGATGATTCCTTTAAATGTTCAACTTAGAGGTGTCATAAAACCCAGAAGTATACCCAGAAGAATTGCAAACAGGTATTTTAATGTCAGTCTTCATAGCAGCATTCTTCACGATAGCCAAAAGGTTTCAGCAACCAAAATGCCCATCAGCAGGTGATATTTAATATATATCACATTTTTCTTATCCATTATGTATATTATATATATCACACATATATACATGACATAGACTTTACAAGGACTGAGTGACAGTCACTCACAGAAATGAAGCAGTGGGCTTCGATGCCTGAGAGCAGATGTTGCAGAGTGGGGGCTCCTGGCAGGGAGAAAATTAGCCAGATACATATCTCACAATGGAACACTATTTATCCCCATGAAGAAGGCAATTCTGACACATGCCTCACATCATGAGCCTTAAAGACATGGTGCTAAGTGAAATAAGCCAAACACAGAAGGCCAGACGTCATATGATTCCACGTACATAAGATGTCAGGATAAGCAAATTCATAGAGACAGAAAGAATAGCAGTTACCAGGGGCGGGAGGGTAAGACATTGGGAGTTATTTTTTAATGGTTACAGAGTTTCTGTGTTGAGTGACAAACCTGTCCTGGAAATAGATACTGGTGACGGTTACACAACATTATGAATGGACTTAATGCCACTGAATTATAAACTTAAATATAATCAAAGCTTCATGGTATTATATTTTACCACAAAATAATCATGTCTTTAGCAAACAGAGACAGTTTTCTTCTTTCCGCCCAAGCTTTATGCCTTCTACTGCTCACTCTGTTTCAAAGGCGAGTCCTCCAGTACAACACAGAAGTGATGATGTGTTCTTCCTTTTTCTTCCATCCTTCAGATGGAAAGTGCCACCATCTCAACACAAAGTGTGATGTCGCCAGCAGGACTTTTGTAGATGCCCTTTATCTGAATTATGAAGTGCCCATCTATTACCAGTTTGCTAACTGTTTTTGTCATGAATGGGTTGTTGAAAATCTTTTTTTTTTTTTTGAGATGGAGTCTGGCTTTGTTGCCCAGGCTAGGCTGTAGGCTGGAGTGCAGTGGCACGATCTCAGCTCACTGCAGCCTCTGCCTCCCAAGTCCAAGCAATTCTCCTGCCTCATCCTTCCGAGTAGCTAGGGCTACAGGCCCGCACCACTGCATCCAGCTAATTTTTGTATTTTTAGCAGAGAGCGGGGTCTCATCATGTTAGCCAAGTTGGTCTCAAACTCCTGACCTCAAATGATCCACTGCCTCAGCCTCCCAAAGTGCTGGGATTATAGGCATGAGCCACTGCTCCCAGCTGGGTTGTTAAATTCTTTTAAAATACTTTTACGCTTCATTAAAATGGGTCATGGAGGGTTTTTTCCCCATGTATTTATCATGGCAAACTGCACTGGTGAATTTTTCAGTGTTAAATCTGTATTCCTGAGACCCACCCTACTTGCTTGTTCATGATGCAATATGTATCTTACATGTCGCTAGTTTCAATATACTACTGCTTTGTTAAATATTGCTATGTCTATGTTAATGAGGGATTATTTCCAAAATTCTAATTTTTACAATGTCTCAGTTTTTGATAACAGGCTTATTTATGTGTGTTTCATAAAATGAGTTAGGAAATGTCTCGCTCTCCTGAAAGTATCTGTGTAAAATCAATTATATTCCCTCTTTTAATGGGTGGTAGAATTTACCAGCGAAACTCTCTGAGCCCAGAGTGTGCTTGTCGGGAGAATTTTGATAATGATTTCAAATCCTTTAATTAACACAGAGATATTCATATTTTCTCTAATATCTTGTATTAGCTTTGTTAAGTTGTATGTATAAAGGACTTTGCTTATTTCATCTAAGTTTTCACAATGCTGCCATAAAGTTTTTCTTAATATTTGCTTATTCTGTTTGCTGTGTCTGATAGGCAATCCCAGTCTCTCTTTTTCTTTATGCACCTAGGAAGGTAGCAGTCAGTTTTGTTGCTATTTTCAATCAATCAGCTTCAGCTTTGTTTTCACTATTGCTTGTCTCTTTTCTAACTCACAGATTCATATCCTAATACAAGTGTTTAATGCTGTAAATTTCTCTGTGAACACTGCTCACTGTGAGCAGAAAAGACACACGGTATGGTCTCAGTCTTTCTAACTTTACCAAGTCTGTCGTGGTGAACCATGTGCCCTTGGGGAGAAAGTGTCAGCTGCAGTCTGAGGACTCAGTATTTTTTGAGAGTATCCAATCCCTCAAGGGGCTGTTTCTGCTCTTCATATCCACGGTTTCATTAACACACTGGTCTGCTGATTCTGTGGGTGTCTGACAGATGTTAACATCTCTACTATGAATTGGGTTTGTGAATTTCTCCTTTTATTTCTGTTAGCTTTTTCTCTATACATTTTGAAACTGTGTGATTCAGTGCATGCATATTTATATTTGCAATGTCTTCTTGATAAAATTGACCCTTGCCTCACTATAAAATGTCTCTATCTTTGGTAATACTCCTTATCTGGAGGTCTCTTTTATTTGATTTTTAAATAGCCTTGCCAGCTTTCTTATGCTTTTGTTTTCTCGGTACAGCTTTTGTCCAGCTACTTAAATATAGAATAATAGATACATCAGAAGCAAATAAAATAATGACAAGAATAGTTTTGAAGTGAATGACAGTGAGCCAGAGATAAAGTTTACAAGGACTGAACGAGAAATGAAGCCGTGGGTTCCTTGCCCAAGAGCAGGAGCTGAAGAGTGGAGGCTCCTAGTGGGGAGAAAATTAGCCATGAATGGCAACAAGGACGCCTGTGACCTCCCATCCCAGGGGCGGAGAAGCATCAGCCACCACTAGATTCGAGAGTGCCATAGGAGAAGCACGGTTCTCATGGGGGTAGGGCGGGGGTGGGGGAGTGCTCATCCTAACAAAAGGGTGAAGAGAATCTTCACAGAAACAGTTTGGGTGAATAAAACATAGATACGAGTTCATGTTCTTTGCAAGGACATGAATGAAGCTGGAAACCATCATTCTCAGTAACTAACACAAGAACAGAAAACCAAACACCACATATTCTCACTCATAAGTGGGTGTTGAACAATGAGAACACATGGACACTGGGAGGGGAGCATCACACACTGGGGCCTGGGGAGTCGGGGGCTAGGGGAGGGATAACAGGGGTGGGGGGATTGGGGAGGGATAGCATTAGGAGAAATACCTAATGTAGATGACGGGGCGATGGATGCGGCAAATCACCACGGCATGTGTATACCTCTGTAACAAACCTGCACGATCTGCACATGTACCTCAGAACTTAAAATATAACAAACATAATTTTAAAAATAAAAAATAAATATAGATCCCAATGGACTCAAGGGAAGCTCTGAAACGCAGTCCTGTGTACCTGGCATCAGAGGCTCTAGTGAAAAATCAGCCAGTCTCTGCCATGGATATTTTCTAATATCTTTACTCCAAAGTTTGAGTGAAAAAGAAAGAGGGGAGATCAGTGTAAAAAGGAAAAGGGGGTGCTCTGCTGGATATTCACTGAACTTGCTGCACTTCTCGAGGCAGGCAGAGGCTGGTAAGGCATCGCTCCACCCTTCTTAGCATGACCAGGCATACTCATCTGACAAAATTATAGCAGCACGCAGTCAAGCCTTTCAGTAGCCTGAGTATCATCGTGGAAAACTACGTGCCCCTCAGAAAGGCAAATGTGTATTCAATGACAGAACCCTAAACTTCCGAAGAAATGGTAGAGGCAAATTCCCAGAATGTAAGTAATCAGGGAAGCAAGACAAAGCCCTTGAGATTCTTGTGGCGCAGCTGCTGTCATGGCTGCGTGTGAAGCGACACCTCGTGTTTGTTCTCTGGCCCCGCCTGGCATCCCCACAACCGCCCCAGATGGTGGACAGCTGCCGTTCACGCGGCGTGGAGTTTGGCTTCAGGCTCGTGCTCAGGCTCCGGCTAACCTTATGGTGCTTGTGTTATATTAGAATATTTGTAAAGCTCTCTTTGCGAAATCTGATGTCAGAGTTAGAATGTTAGCTGCTTGTCAAAACGTACTTAATCTGATGCCAGATTTTTTAATGTCAAGTGCAATCACAGACTCATGCACATATGCCCAGAAAGGCTACCCAAAGGAAATCAAAACAATATTGGTAACAACACTGACTGTGGCCAGAAAATTTAATCAACATAGGCATGTGGAGATTCAGGAAGTGGAAACCTCAGTGAGGCTGCTTCTCTGTAAAATGAACTCTGAAGACCCACAACACAGTGGGACATGTCATAGTTCTAGTCCAACGGAAGGGATGAAACCTCGGTTTTCTCTAAAGCATTCCCAGCTCTCAGCAGTATGCAAGGGGACCTCTAAAAGCAGTGCGCACGTGCCAGGTGAGCATGAGGGGAGCTCAGCCTGGTGCCCACAGGGCTGCTGTGAGTGACAAAGACACAGGGCAGTGCTAAGCCAGCAGAGGAAAGGAGAAAGAGCACAGCTCAGGCCAAGACCCGAGTGTGAGTACATTCTGAGAGTCACTCTGTGTTGGTTTCCATTGGATTTCCTGGCTGTGTGGAAAGATGGTGCTTTGCCTTTCTTCCGCAAAAGCAGAACAGAAACAGACTTCTCGACATTATGCAAAGTGCCTGAGGACTTCTAAAGTCCATATCTGTTCCCACGGGAGGTGAGTAGTGCTGTTTAAGAGTTGGCAGAAAGAAGAGAGAGAGGAGAGTAGAGGGGAA
>PVKP010011839.1:0-60236 GCA_004027715.1 Plecturocebus donacophilus | reverse complement strand
GTCCTGCATTCCTCCCTCTCTGTCCCGTGGACGCCTGCTTCCTGTCCTGCATTCCTCCCTCTCTGTCCCGTGGACGCCTGCTTCCTGTCCTCCATTCCTCCATCTCTGTCCCGTGGACGCCTGCTTCCCATCCTGCATTCCTCCCTCTCTGTCCCGTGGACACTTGCTTCCCGTCCTCCATTCCTCCCTCTCTGTCCTGTGGAAGCCCGCTTCCTGTCCTGCATTCCTCCCTCTCTGTCCTGTGGAAGCCTGCTTCCTGTCCTCCATTCCTCCCTGTCTCCCTGTCACGTGGACGCCTACTTCCTGTCCTGCATTCCTCCCTCTCTGTCCCGTGGACGCCTGCTTCCTGTCCTCCATTCCTCTCTCTCTGTCACGTGGACGCCTACTTCCTGTCCTGCATTCCTCCATCTCTGTCCTGTGGAAGCCCGCTTCCTGTCCTCCACTCCTTACAAGCAGAGGCCTGCCGCTCACTGCTTGACAGGCTTCCTCACTCCCAGTCTCTCAAGTCTTGTTTCCTCTGCCTAACTGGTTCCCGTTCCTCTGTTGTCTTTGGATCTGGTGAGAATCCCAGGACTCCATGGGGCTGGAGACAGCTCATGGACTCAGCTATTTTGGGACCTTTGGGGCCTCTGTTTGCCGGCAAACAAGTGGCATGCTTGACAGGTTCTAAACAGGAAAAAGATTTGTTGGAACTTATGAGAAAAACTGACTAGGCAGACTCCAAATGAAAGGAATCGTAAGCAAAGCGGAGTCCGCGCATGGAGTCTTAGGAAGTCAGGAGTCTAGGAGCGCTACTGCACGCTCAAGGGCTCCTCCCTAAGTGCTGCACAGACTCATTGCCTCCCTGTAGGACGTTTACATCAAGTACCTGCTAACCACTGGCTCTGTGCAGTGAGACTTCTGAAACCTCTAGTGATGAAAGATCAGTGCGTTTGGGGCTATAGGAGACTTTCGTGTATCGTTAGTCATCCGGTTAAATGCAGGCCTGCGTCCACCGGGAGCAGTGGGCTTCTCCTGCGCCAACTTGCTTTTCAACCTTCTCTTCATTGGTACATCCAGTCCTGTGAAACAGGATCCCCAGCCCAAGGCTTTGCTGTTTACAGCAAGGCCCAGAGTTACACCCAGAAGGCTGCGGATTCTGCTCTTCAACGCACCGCGGCATCCCTGTGTAACCTTGTGTGGGGATGGCTGCTACACCCCCTCCTCACAAGCCAAGCATGCCAAAGCAGCCTCTGCAGACTGCAGAGGTAGGGGGTCAGGATGTCTGGTTTTGTTCACTGGGGGACCCAGTGCCTCAAGCTTCTCTGAAACATCACTAATTGCCTCTACTGGACAGGAAAGAACTCTGGATTCCAAAGGAGAGGCTGAGGAGGAAACAGATGATGGCTGAAGCAAAGCAAGGAGCGGGAAAAGTTCTGTGATGAGAGGCGCTGTGCATGAGACAGCTGGAATCTGAACCTGCAGAAATTTAGACAGAAAGCACCCTACACATTGCACAAGAATAGGAATAATTTCTGGGTGAAAGTCTTACCTGGTCTGTCCCTTCCAGAAAGCAGCAGCAGCTCGACTTGGATGACTCGATCTGCAGTGCTTCAGCCGACACGAGTTAGCAGCCACTGTTCTTGAAATTACTTCACTGTTGGAAACTGCCGAAGAAATGTGATTCGGCGAAGTGGGGGAAGGCTGTCCCGGCCACCGTGGGCTGGAAGACCAGAAGGAGACTGAGACAGCATCCTTCCGAGCCTGTACGGCTGCTGGGCCTCTGGAGAAGGCGGTTGCAGAAGTGATGTCCCTGAGGCACGTATTCCATGTAGACACGACTGTTGCATTCCCAGGCTCTGACAGCAACGCTAGGCTTTACAAAACAGAAATGTACATGCAACATGGGATCTGGTGAGCAGTCACCTGAGAGCTGCTCGGCAGACACAGTAGGTTCTATTTTTAACACTTTATTGGCAAAATGGAACTCCCTTCCCCTACCCCCTTACAGAGAACTAGTGCTTTTGTTTTTCTTGTGGGTGACCTAACTTACCTGTTTACCCAAGGCCCGTGAGCCTGCTTTAAAAGTAATTCAGATAGTTGCTTAACCCCAGGCTGCCTTGGTTTGAACCGCTCCTATGCCGGGAGCTGTCATTGTCACATTCGGAAAGGGTACGTGTGGTAATGACAGTAATGGAACACAGTAGGCTTTGGATAAACTTTACTGTCACATCTTCATTAGCGCAAACTAGAAAAAAAGAGTTATTACTATGAATAAGTGGGAGTTCTCTTAACACACAGTCTCTTTGTGGGGGAAAAAGGACCTCAGTCAGTGAGGAAGGAGTCTGTGCTGAACTTCATGAACATGCCATGCCTAATGAGACAGATTTCCTAGAAACCCCCTAAACCATGGTATTTGAGAAAACAGAAATAAGAGGCGGACATAAATGTATCAGGCAGCGGTGAGCCAAGGGACACTGAAAGAAGTCTGACGTGTGTGGCCCACCCACTCAACCCTCCATCAAAAGGGCACACCTTCCAGAACTGGGAGGGACTCCAGCGTGTCTACCATGGTGAATTCAAGACAAGCAGAGTATTTGCTGTTTCTCTGCCCAAGTTTTAAGGGAGTGTTTGAAGGGCTTTGAAGATTAGCAACTGGAATCCAAGGTGTATTCACAGTCTGGGTATTTCCCCCCAAAGCCTGCACAGAAGTGAGTGTGACAAAATGATGATGTTCCTTCTGTTTGGAATTTAATTTTCTTACGAAAACAAAGACAGTTAGAAAAAATGACCAATTACTAGGATAACATTTTTTTTTCTTAAGACGACGTCTCACCCTAAGTGCAGTGGTGCAATCTCAGCTCACTGCCACTTCCGCCTTCCGAGTTCAAGCAATTCTCCTGCCTCAGCCTCCCGTAGCTGGAATTATAGGTGCCCACTACCACACCCAGCTAATTTTTCTAACTGTGGTAGAGATGGGGTTTCACCATGTTGGCCAGGCTGGTTTCGAACTCGTGACCTCAGGTGACTGGCCTGCCTTGGCCTCCCAAAGTGCTGGGATTACAAGCGTTAGGAATAACATTATTTCTACCCATCACTGGCACTTGCCCTTAATCCGAGCCATTCTGGAGCCCCTCCCTATCCCCGGACCTGTTTAGCCATTTGTATCCTTGAGGGCTGAGAAGGAAGGAGAGTGAGTCCATGAGTGGATTTTTTGTCTTCACCAAATGCAGAGGCAGTTTTGAGTTCTGTGGACAGCAGAAGCTTCAGTTCTTTCAGTATCTATGACTGGGCCAGAGCTGCAGGTGACCAGGTCTGGGGCCAGATAGGGTCTTCCCATTAATTAGTCTTCCAGAACAGGAAGGAGATGGCTGGGAGCTGTTTGGTACTGACAACCAAAGTGAAGATGATGTGACAAAGGCTACAAAGGAGTCATTTATTAAAAACAAAACCCCAGAAACGCCTCAGCAGGATTTGAAGACAACAGAGGAACCCAACACCCTGTTTGCTTCAGACTCTGTTAACACCATGTTGGGCGCCCCTGTGAGCTCGATCCACGGTGACTTCAACAACACGGAATGGCAGTTAATTACACAGGTCAAGACAGAGGCAGCCACTGAGGCAGGGACCCTCAGGGAGAGGCCAGGACTCGGGGCCCTTCTCCCACCTTTGTTGTCAGGCATCCTCATGCCAACTGCAGGCTCTCTCTGCCTCTGAACACCTTCTTAGCAGGCAGGGCGGCTCAGGTAAAGGCCAGCAGCTGTAACCCTAGTTCCTGCTAGAACTCTGGGCTCACAGTGGCCCATAGCACGGGTCCAGTCCTCAGGACAGAACAGCTTGTTTTTTCCCCAGTTCCTGGAATTTAGGGCCCATCTCACAGGGGCATTTGACATTTGTCCCCACACCCGATTGTCACCACAGGTAAACCAAGACTATAATCACAACAGCAAGGACAGGATTGTGTTGCTTTTTTCCTTTTTTTTTTCTTAAAGGAGTGAGGGCATGGAAAATATACAGCACACCAATGAAACAAAATGTCAAAAAAAAAATACAAAAAAATAGAAAATAGAAAAATGTATTTACAAGTAGTACATTATGATGAGAAAGCACAAAGACACCTGCTGCTATAATACATGCATTGGCTCGAGAAGAAACTACGAAACACCCTGCCAGGGAGAAAGCCTAGGAACAGAAAAAAAGGACCAAAAGGTTTGAACTCTTCATCCCTAATTAATTTGCTACACTGATCAAAACCAAGTAAGGGCTCCTAAAGTCCATGAGTATCGGCACAAATGCTATACTGGTTTGTAACTGCGGGGTCAGTCGTGAAGGGGAAGGACAGCAGCTGATCCATATACAAGGAAGCCACAGTAAACTGCTCGACATGCTCAAAACCACAGCAAGCCCGTCAGCTACACAGCATGATCGTAGCGGGATTTAATTCTTGTTTATTCATATATATCTATGTGTGTGTTGATATATATATATGTACGTATGTATAAAAACCGTGCCCTTGTTCACTGCCAACACAACGTCTGGGTGGACATGAACTCATTACAACAAATTCTTATGTGGATGTTGTAAGAAGTCACTCAATGTCTGTGGATTTAATAAGTCACTTCACACCACAGAAAATATTTAATAAATCCAAAAAAAGGAAAGAAGAATATAACGACAGAAGAGCTTCTGTCTCAGTTCTCTGAAACTGAGTCCCCCACAGGAAACTGGTCCCAAAGTTCTCGAGGGTTCACTGAAGAAACTTCGGTTTGCTAATTTTTTTCATCCTTTTAGTGTTCAAAAGTTCTAAAAAGACTCCTCACTGTTTTTAGTTTTTAAACAGTCAAATCTCCATCTCCCCCACAAGGTAACAGTCTGGTGCAGATCCATAAAAACGAGGGAGGAAGCAGTGCTGGGGAGAGGCCTGTCCCTCTGGAAGGGGCCCCACCTCCGCATCCACAGGAAGAAGAGCCAAACAGTGCTCCAGCACCTCTCTCCTGCAAACAAGCTCCCTTTAAATGCCAAATCCAGTCACATGGCAGTTTCTTAAACAGGTACGTTTCTGAGTACCAGGCCAGCTCTAAGAGGAAACAAAACCACGAGTTGAGAGAAAAGGACTATGATGGCCATCTGGTCACACTCTACATGATCCATCATACTTCCAGGAATCGGGAGCTGCTGGACTTGGAGTGGAATGGCTCAGACCACATCCGCCGGAGGTCACCCTGGGAAACAAGGGACTTTCTCAGTTACAGATTTAAACACGAGGCACACACAGCTAGGATTCTTTTTAAAAACTTTTTTTTTTTTTTTCCAGATACAAGGTCTTCCTATGTTGGTCAGGCTGGTCTCAAACTCCTGGGCTCAAGCAATTCTCCTGCCTTGACCTCCCAAAGTTGCTAGGATTACAGGTGTGAGCCACTGAGCTTGGCCCTTTCCCGGTTCTTTTTTTGAGATAGATAGATAGGGTCTCGCTCTGTCACCTAGGCTGGAGTACAGTGGTAAGATCTCAGCTCACTGCATCCTTGGACTCCTGGGTTCAAGTAATTCTCCTGCCTCAGCTTCCTGAGTAGCTGGGATGACAGGCACTCACCAAAATGCCCAGCTCATTTCTGTATTTTTAGTAGAGACGGGGTTTCACCATGTTGGTCGGGCTGCTCTTGAACTCAACACCCTCCCGCCTCAGCCTCCCAAAGTGCTGGGGTTATAGGTGTGAGCCACCATGCGCGCCCTGCCCCCTTTCGGATGCTTGATCTGAGATCAGATTGCTTCTGTGGGAAATCAAAGAGCATTTAAATCTTACCCACTGAAAAGTATACCACCATTTTTAGGACTCCCTAGAAGGGATGCTTTCAGGCTCCTTGAGCAAGGAAGGGGTTTTACCAACTCTCTAGAGGCAGCGAGTCAGGTGATCTGGGCAAGTATCTGCTTCCTCATCTGTAAAATGGGGCTGAGAATAGATATCTGGGAATAATGGGCTCTCTGACTCTGGTTTCATCATACGCTGTCCCAACACTATTCCCTCTTAATTCTTCCCCAACTTGAACACAGTGTTAAGCTGTTAGGTGGCAGGACGGCACTGCTCTTAACAGGAGCAGCAAGCTCCCACAGCTGGGTCTGGGCTTTCAGTTAATTAACCCTGACCAGGTGGCATAGTGGCCTAGCTCATTAGCATTTTTGTCGGTGGCTGATGACTCTGAAAGCATTTGCTAGCGTCAAGGTAGCGCACACACACCAGCCAAGATCAAAAGTTCACTCGGGCTTAAGCAGAGCCACCTCAGCAAGGAGAGCACAAACCCAGGCGCAAGGCCAATCCAAGGCACTGCTTTCACAGGCTTATAACCGCTACTCTTACCTTTAAGTAGGCCATCGTGAGGAGTGGCAATAAGGTAAATGGCACCAAATAGAGAAGGGCAGGCTGGGCGGCTCGGTGAATGCGAGATGCCACCGTAGCAGTGAGCAGGCCTGTGAGGAGAGAGGGGCATCCGTGAGACAGGAGAGAGAAGCCATGTCATCTGGCTGCTGTTTGGCAAAGTCCTGCGACTGTACAGACCCAATGTGCTGTAGTCCATTCTCTGGCTGGGTGTGAAATGCCCAGCTTGGGCAGTTGAAGAAACATGGATCAGCACAGCTTTAAGGAACACCTGCAACTCCAGGGACACATGATTGACCCAAGTCTCACTCCTTGCTCAGGTTCCTGGGTTCAAACCCCACCTCCAGCCCCTCTGGAGGGCTGGACAGTGTGCCTCTGTCTGCTGTGATGCTGCGACTTGGGAGGCAGAAAACCTGGGTTCAAGTTCCAACTCTGCTACTCACAATGGCTAACATGAGTGGAGTTCAGGCCTTCCACCTCTGCGAGCCTCAGCCTGCTCATCTGTCTAACAGAGATACTCCTCCTAGCCTTGCCCCTCTGAGTTTGTGGACTGAAATGAACCCATGTGGATGAACTGCTGTGGGATGAGGACTGTACTGGGGTTGAGGAGGCGGCACCAAGTGCAAGAGGTGCTCTTTTCCACTCCCTCTGTGGGAGTGACTGCACGTGCAGGCAAGTGACTGCGTTTCCCAGACCAATTAATTACAACTATCTCCTCCTGTCTGCCTATACGTGAGCTGGCTAGAAAGCTTAGCCTAGGTCAGAGTGCCAGAAACGTAGAACTAATGAATGTAATACCTGTTGAATCAAGTAGGAAATAAATACAACAGTTATTACACTCCAAGAGGAAGATTTAAGCACAGACTCATCCACTGTACTGTGTGTTGTGTGTCCTTGGCTGTGAGGACTGACCATGCTTTTCCTACAAGGTTCTTCAGACACACTGCTGGAGAGGCAACTGGCCTATCCAGTACACAGAACACTTGTCTCATGGGTTGTCTATTACAGCACCCAGGATTCCTGCTCTCCTTCCATCCAGTATCTGTACCTAGAAGACCTGATTGAATTCCAAGGGTTGGAGGACAGCCAGAGAGAGGATCATCTGCAGTCTCTCTGGTTCCCTTACCTACAAAGTATCCGATGAGGGTGCAGTGAAAGTAGGAGACCTTCTGCATGCGCCCGGAGATGTTGGCAGGCCCAGGGGCACCACAGGAGTCCCCACTGGCCTGTTTTTTGTAGTTGTCATAGCGAAGGACAAAACAGAGCAGGAGACCAGGCATCACAATGTCTCCGATGCCCAACATGGAGAAGTGGCTGCCGGTAGAGCTGGAATGCAGTTTCACAGGTTAGGGATGTCACACTCTACAACACTTTGTTTCTTTTGTGCAAAGTCTGTGAGCTTTTTAAAGGAGTCAAAGAACTTATCTGCATGGTAGATGGAAATCTCTTCTGATTGAACATAGTTTTCAAGAGTTTAGAGATAAAAAGCTGTGACAGTACTGGCACTACAGGTCTCCACCTGGCCCTGGTGTTTCAGGAGAACACCTTGGAAGTGCCTTGCTTAAGTGCTGCTTCCTCTAGAAATGTCAAGCAATTATTTGTGACACATTCACTGCTGAGACTTCAAATAAGCACCTGGCTACTATTACAGATGGAAGATTAAAGCAGCACATTCATTTTGCCAAGATCATATTACCAGGAGCTGTATAATTCTACCATTAGAACCTATTTTACAAATATCTTTCAAGTAAAAAGGATCGAGATTCTCCTCCCTCCAGCCAATTTTAAACAGTAGAAACAGCAGTAAGGCATGGCTGTTTGTGGAAATTAATAATAAAAGGCAGTGCCTGGATCACTCAGTGCTCATCCTTGGTAAGCCAAGAATCTCATCCTCATTTCCTCTTCTGCTGCATGGAGATAAGGACTGCAAGTTGGGATTCGAATGCTGATGACAAAAGAGACTGACCAAGGCGGGGAACAGATAGGCACAGGAAGGCAGTGTGGTCCTTCATAGCCTGAGGTCCTACCTTGGGAAGACCAGTTTTCCAGGCAGAGACAGGCGAGGAACATCACGCCCAACATTGGGCCCCAGGTGGAGCTTCCGGGATAGAACGTCAAGGGGATTGTCAGCTGGCTGAGTGGCCACCTTCACCATGACATTGCTATTGAAGATGTAGGCTGAGAAAAATACCTGCCAAGTTGGAGAAAGGCAGGTATTTAACAGAGGGAGCTGGAAGCAACCTGCTTCCAGCATGAGCCCTCCTTGCTCTTAAGAGCAGTCTCAGAATGCCATGACTGCAATGCTTTCTCTGTATGATTTGAGGAGAAAGAAAATCTTTGCTCTTCCTGTGTACTTGCTAATTTCCGCACTGTCCACACCCAGAGATTACTCTCTTGACAGGGTGGTCCTCACTGCAGCAAGCCTTGTCAGCTGGTTACCTCCTCTATCCTAGGAGTCACACACACCCCACCTACTGTATAACCTCTCAACAAACACAAGGGTTGGACTGTGCACCCATGAACAACTACAGTTCAGGACTGGGGAGAAGAGTGATCAGAGGCTGGGTGAGACTGACTCTGGATACTTCTTTTTTTTTTTGAGAGGGAGTTTCACTCTTGTTGCCCAGGCTGGAGTGCAATGGCAGGTTCAAGTGATTCTCCTGCCTCAGCCTCTGGAGTAGCTGGGATTACAGGCATGTGCCACCACGCATGGCTAATTTTGTATTTTTAGTAGAGTAGGGGGTTTCTCCATGTTGGTCAGGCCGGTCTCAAACTCCTGACCTCTGGTGATCTGCCCACCTTGGCCTCCCAAAGTGTTGGGATTACAGGCGTGAGCCATCATGCCTGGCTGGATACTTCTATTTAATAGTTTTCAGGAGTGAATGCTTCAATTCAACACAAAGGAGGGGAGGGTCTCCAAGGACAAACACTTACCCAAAAGACATCATAGATTAGAAGCCCTGAGAGAAGCAGGCAGGAGACCTTGAGGCTCGGCAGGCGGACAAAGGCGATCATGGCGACACAGAGACCCATGGCCAATGCTGGGGAGGAGATGGGATACAGCAGACAGCAGTCAGTGTGGATTCCAGGCTCATCCTCTTTCTACAAGCTATGCCCCTGAACAGAGTTTGCAATTCCCTCAAAAATCAGGCAGCCATAAGCTCCAGCTTCAGAAACTCACATGCAATTGATGCAAAGCACCCACTTCTTCAGTCCATTTGGACTTGTGGAATTTGGGGTGACTGTTTTCCTCCTGTTAGGCATACTGCTCAGCTGTTGGAGACCCAAGAAATGTTCTACTTTAAACCAGTCCTAGACCTTCTCGCTCTCGTTTCCTGCCTTCCCTCCACTGTTGTGGAAATGTCCTTGCTCCTTGCTTTAAAATGAACTCACACCCTAGATAGCATCCCCTTCATTCACTTGGAAGCATCATCCGAGCAATTAACTGCATTATAGAAAACTAGTGGCCGGGCATGGTGGCTCACGCCTGTAATCCAAGCACTTTGGAGGCCAAGGCGGGCAGATCACCTGAGGTCGGGAGTTCAAGACCAGCCTGATCAACATGGTGAAACCCCGTCTTAAAAAAAAAAAAAACAACAAAAAAAACTAGTGAATACAGTAAAGCAAAATGAAAAAAATTACACTCCCACTTTTCAGAGATTACCATTGTTAAATATCTTTGTATAATTTTTTTTTTTTGAGATGGAGTCTCACTGTCACCTAGGCTGGAGTGCAATGGCACAATCTTGGCTCACTGCAACCTCCGCCTGCTGAGTTCAAGTGATTATCCTGCCTCAGCCTCCTGAGTAGCTGGGATTACAGGCGCCTGACACCACGCCAGGCTAATTTTTGTATTTTTAGTAGAGATGGGGTTTCACCATGTTGGCCAGGCTGGTCTTGAACTCTTGACCTCAGGTGATCCACCTGCCCTGGCCTCCTAAAGTGTTGAGATTACAAGCGTGAGTCACTGAGCCCAGCCTAGAATTTTTTACATACTTTTTTCCCATAAAGCCAACAACCCCCCATTCACATTTGGGTGAATTTTCACCACATTTAATAAAATTTCTCTATAGATCCCAAAAAGTCTTTTATAGATGGTTTGTCCAAGCTGGTTTCTAGTCTGGTATAGTTCCCCCGTTTTTTTTTTTGAGACAGTCTTGCTCTGTTGCCCAGGCTGGAGTGCAAGTTGTGCAATCTTGGCTCACTGCAGCCTCTGCCTCCCGGGCTCAAGCAATCCTCAGCCTCCCGAGTAGATGAAACCACTGGCATATGCCAGCACACTTGGCTAATTTTCATATTTTTTGTAGATGGGTTCTTGCTATGTGGCCCAGGCTGGTCTCAAGCAATCCTCTCACTCTGGGCTCCCAAAGTGCTGGGATTATAGGCATGAGCCACCATGCCTAGCCAACAGTCCTTTTTTTTTAACAACTTGCTCAAACTGGAGTCATGTGTCCTATAGAACACAGAACCTTCTGGACTTTTCTGGTGCTTTCCTATTGTGGTGGTTGGCTTTGCCTCTATCCCATCTAGTTTCCATAAATTAAATGTTACTATCTGAAGGCTTGATCACTTCCAGCAGGGCTTTCATCCGTGCTACTCCACTGACACTGCTCCTGTGGGCTTGCCAAGGATCCCCTGTGCTAGACACAGTAATCAACCTCTGTCCTTTTCTTACCAGACCTCCACGAAGCAACCCACCCAGCTGATGGCTCCCTTCTTCTCCCTTTGTTCTCAGGACAATGCGCCCCACTGTTTCTTCCCCATCACTGGCCACTCCTTTTCAGGCTTCTCGTAGCTCTTCCGCAATTCCCCGAACTCCGTGGGCCTGTCTTCAGATCTTTTCCTCTCTCTCGGTGATCTAGTTCAATCTCAAGGCTCTTGAGACTGTCATCAACTCTCTCATTTTTATTTCCAGCCTGAATCTCTTCTTTGAGCTCCAGACTAATACATCCTATGGCCTAAGGGACATATTTATTTGGCTAATCGGACTCTTGAATCTAACGTGTCCAAACTCAGCTCTTAACTCATTCCCGGGTAGTCTTCTGTCTCCAAGCATTTACTCTGTGTTTCCAATTGTGCAGATGGAAATCTGTGGTGTCGTTTTTGACCCCTTTTTCTTTTATACCCTGCCTGGCACCAGTCACCATCCTCTCCTGGTGTGCACTGCTGCTGTGACCTCCCGCCTGGCCTCTCTGCCTCCAACTTAAAGTCTCCTCTTCACAAGGCAGACAGGATCAGCTGCTTAAACCCTAAGGCAGGTTTTAAGGGTCCCCTAGTGCAAAACTCTTAACTTCCCACAGAGTAAAAGCCATAACCTTTATACTGGCTGACAAGGTCCTGCTGTGACTGTGACCCTTCAGGTCACTTCCTGCTACTTCCTGTGGCAGGCCCAGCAGCCACCTCTCTCTGCCCCTATGCCAGCGCTTCAGTGCTCTGCACTTGCTGCGCCCTCTGCCTGGAACAATCTCCTCGAGAACCCAGCTTGCTCCCCTTCTCGTCTTTTACAGGTCTGCACTCAAGTACTAGCTTCTCAATGACAGGTGGACTTTCCTGAAATTAAAGATTATACTTCCTGCCCCTGCCTTATTTTTCATCTCTCAACATCTGATGATATATAAAATTTCTTTTTTTAAATGTTAAACATTCTCACTCCCCTCAACTCCAGTGAAGGCTCCCTGACAGCATGGCTCACTGCTCATCCCCGCAGTCTAGACTAGCACCTGGCAGGTACAGGGCCTCTTCCTTCAGCTCTCCTCCTCCACTGTTCTGCAAACACAGGTTTGATGAGGCCAGAGGTGATGAGTTCTTCATGGGGTCTTGTGGTGGGATGAATGTCCAACTCCCTGGGCAGGGAGGGCGCTCTCCACTGTGCACTCAACATGTGTTCCTGTGGCTGTTTTCTAGCCCCTTCAGCAACACCCCCCATCCCCCGACACACTGTGTTCTTTCTCGCTCTAGACAGAAGGCCCTGCCCCTAGCTCCTTCATCTGGAAAATTCATCCTCGTTCTCAAAGAGCCAGGTCATAGAGCCCTTTCTCAGAGTCTTTCCTGATCCAACCACTAGTTGCTATTTTTGCTTTTTTTATTTACCCCTAGGACACGGAAATGTTCTTGTTGCCCAGGCTGAAGTACAATAATGCGATCTCGGCTCACTACAACCTCTGCCTCCCGGGTTCAGGCAATTCTCCTGACTCAGCCTCCCGAGTAGCTGGGATTACAGGAGTGCACCACCACACGTAGCTAATTTTTGCATTTTTAGTAGAGATGTGTTTTCACCATGTTGGTCAGGCTGGTCTCAAACTCCTGACCTCAGGTGACCCAACCCAACCTGGCCTCCCAAAGTGTTGGGATTACAGGCGTGAGCCACTGTGCCTGGCCCAGTTGCTACTTCTATGTGATGCCACAGAACGTTTGAATGTCTCTAACTCACTGGTCCATTCTATGACAGCATGAATGTTTACACACTGGTGAGTTTATTCCCTATGCTAGCTGACCAAGTGCTCTTGGGAAATGGAAACTGTGTCTGATAATTTCTGTGGATCCCTAGCACTTGACAGAGTAGACATCCAATAAATACTTGCTGATTGAATACAAAACTGTGTTCTATTAATTTCAAATTTCAAATTATTCTAAGGAAAGTAAAAAGCCATATAAGCAGATATATTTCATTTTCACAGAACTGGTGATAAATTATCAACATATGTAATAAAGTAGATAAATACAGCAGCTTGGCAGACCCTGGACACAACTATATTATTAATTCATAAGTTCCTACTGTGTGTACGGTGCTGTATAAACACAAGAGGAGAAAAAGCCGCTTCATCCCTACAACTGAGCAGCACTGGAAAGACAGTAGTGAAACTAGGAAGAGCAAAATATATATATTCATCTCCACTATCATTGTTATCAAGCATTCACTGAGCTACAGGGTGTACTGCAGCGTGAATTTTGACGAGATGTGGTCAACACCTAATTCCTGACTTTATAATAATATAGGATGTTTATTATACTAGGATCTCCTTTAATTTTTAAATAAATTTGTAAAGACCAACCCGGTAAAATATACACAAATGCATGTCATTTGAAATGAACTCAATGAACATTATTAGTTAGGGTCAGTTAGGCTTGGCAAAGCTCAGAGTATTCAGGGCTGTAAAGGGATGACTGAAGCATGATGTTTAGGGCACTGAGAGATGTACCCAGAGCTCCTGCTCTGATCAACTCATGTGCATATTTGAAAGGATGGAACCTCCCATGATCATCATCTTTAGGAAACAAAGGTTTGGTTGTGTTGTGAGTCAATGAACAGGACATTAACAGGGAGCAGCTCAGCCAGCTGGAGGAACAAACAACAGTGGTCAGCAGTAGGTGGGAAGACCACAGGGCCAGAGCACAGGTGGAACACAGGTTTGTGTACAGAGACTGACTGGGGGTGATCTGTTCATGGACTTGGAAGTGAATACATGGAGTGCAAGGCATCAAGGGCACAAAGAAAATAACAGAAGGCCTAGGATGGACAGAGAGACAGGAGTCTGTGGGGAGTGAGGGTCAGAGACTGAATGATGCAGCTTACCAATAACCAAAAGAAGGGTGGGGAAACGGGCTGGACACAGAAGCAAAAGGCCAGGCTCCTTGGGTTAAGTTTATGTACCTCTGTGACACATGCAGATAACCTGTCCTTTCCTGACCTTTTCTTTCTTCTTTACTTTTTTTTTTAACTTCTCTGCCACCAGATCACAGTTCAATCTTTTCTGTTTTTTTGAGACGGAGTCTCACTCTGTTGCCAAGACGGGAATGCAGTGGCGTGATCTCAGCTCACTGCAACCTCCAACCCCTGGGTTCAAGCGATTCTCCTGCCTCTGCCTCCCGGCTACATAGCTGGGACTACAGGCGCCTGCCACCACACCCGACTACTTTTTGAATTTTTTAGTAGAGATGGAGTTTCACCATATCGGTCAGGCTGGTCTCAAACTCCTGACCTTAGGTGATCTGCCTGGCTTGGCCTCCCAAAGTGCTGGGATTACAGGTGTGAGCCACTGCGCCCGGCCCTTCCTGACCTTTTTTACTCAATTTACCACAGAATCATTTCATTCTAAACGTGCAGAAACCTTGAAAGGTCATAAGGTCTAAGCATCCACTTGCTTTGTCATTCATCTCATGCTAATCCTCCTCCACCTGGGTCTAAACTAAATATGGAATAGACAGACTGCTCAGTGACAAGGTTTTCCATGACTCCAGACAGTGTCATTCTATCCTAACCTTCCAAGTAAGACAGTCTGGGTTCATCTTCAGTGTATCACAGCCTTTCATCACGCACATGAAATCTGCAGCTGTTCTGAGGTGTCATCCTTCACTGCTGCTGCAGACCTTGCTCACACCTCCGCCCACTTCCTACTCTGCTGTGTCTCCTCCCCCTTCCTCCCTCCTCCTTCCCATGTACTGTTCGCTGCCAGTGTCAAACATCTGTTCACATAATTTCCTGCCTTCAGGTCACCAGGTTCCCTTCTCCGTGACGAATCAAGTCTAATTATAAAGTTGCATAAACTCAGGAGGCAAAACCTACATAGAACGGAGCTGAGCGCTACACTGGCTGCCTCAGCATCTTCTGAATTGGTTCCTATTCCTCAGTCTATCGCTTCTCTCTGCGTTAGGGTGAACACCCTCTTTCCAATTAGACCGTATAGGTCCTCCCCACTGTAGTCTAAGTTCCATTTATGAAGAGCAGACTATATCCCTTTGGACTGTCTCAGAGAAGGCTCTTAGAGGCATGTGGATTGAATACCACTCACCCAGCAAATACTGCCACGAGCGATGTCATATTCCCAGAATGTGCTCTCAATTAGTCATCGAGTTTGCCTGCCTTTCATTCTGTCATTCAAGTAACTCTTAAAAAATCCTACCTCCTCCTCAGGGCCTTTTAAGGCTCAAGTGAAGAGAGGTGTTTTCTTTCCCTTGCAGCTTCAGATACTCCTGAGACTCTCCTACAGCTGTACCAACACGTTTAACTTTTGGTTAAATGTACATTAAAAGGTTAAATGTGTATTAACCAAAAGTGTTGGGGAAGTAATGATTAATCTCAGCCATTTAGCTAGTTATTTTCAATTTATTACTGATATCTCTGTATCACATTGACTTCTACAACCAGTAGGGCCAGGGATAAAGACATTGACACCAAACCAAGCTCAAATGTTCTCTACGAGGATTACCTAACCTGTAAGGTTTCTAAGCAGTGCTCACATTCATGATATAGGCTCTCTAGATATCTATGCCTTGTGTGGACTCAGCGCACCAAGAGTGTAGCATTTTATTTATTTATTTTTTTGAGACATGGTCTCGCTCTGTTGCCCAGGCTGGAGTGCAGTAGTGCGATCTCAGCTCACTGCAACCTCCGCCTTCTGGGTTCAAGTGATTCTCCTGTCTCAGCCTCCCGAGTAGCTGGGACTATGCCACCACGCCCTGGTTAATTTTCATATTTTTAGTAGAGATGGGGTTTCACAATGTTGGCCAGGCTGGTTTTGAACTCCTGACCTCAAGTGATCTGCCCACCTTGGCTTCCCAAAGTCCTGGGATTACAGGCATGAGCCACCGTGCCTGGCCGAGCGTAGCATTTTAAAACAAAAAAATCAATTGTTAGATTTCTGGCACTAAACATTTTCTAATCAACGGTTAGTAGCAATTGCTGTAAAACCAGGGGGCTGAATGAGACATCTGTCAAGATTCTGTTAGCCCCTGAACTAGGCAGGGGATAGACTGTAAACCAGGTCTCATGATTCTTGATCACTAGCGTGCATACTCAGTATTCATCAGCTTTTAGATAACATATCATCACTTATAAGTCAAACTCTTTCAAATCTTCCCAAATTTGAAAGGTTAATTTGCCGGATGAAACTGAGAGTAGACAGAACAGCCCTAGACCTCAGTTTGGGAAAACCCTGAAGTCCATTCTTAGTGTTAATACTTCTTAGTGTAGACCTGAAAATAATTTATCATCCTGTTTTCACTTAAATTAACTTCAAAGAACACTTTAATTAAGAAACACTAATTAAAAAAAAAAAAAAACCCAGCCACCAAATATCACTGCCTACAAGATGATTTCTGATTCTGCAGAGAAGTCTGAAAAGAGAATACCCACGGCAGAGAGCAGTCTCTTTCTGCGTGTTACACCCTATGGCTGGAATGCCAGGCGACTGTGATAGCAGAAAACAAGTCAAACACTAGTCTGAGAAACAAACAAAAAGCTCAAAGGCTCTCTTTGAGGAAAAATTCCCTCCTTGGTCACAAGGGCAGTTCAACCAGTGCAAACTGGTAGGAAGAAGAGATCTGTGGATAAGTAATACTGGAAAACTGCAATAATGACCAAAAATGTGGTAAAATTCTAATGAAGGTTTAAGGGAGCCTCACTGAACACTGAGCAAAACTCTTCAACTATGAAGTGACCCAGTGAAAATGCACTTCTGATAGTGGCCACTAGGAACAAATGTTTGTCCTCTTGGCAAATTTTCTATCAACTACAGTCTACAGGAAGAGACTCCCATAGTAAAACAGACCCTTCAGTATGCCTTACAGAGAGGTGCTCAGCCCATTCATCCTTTATTGAGTCTGATAAACCTGTCCCAGATCTGTCTGCAGAAGCACAAGGACAAAAATTCTGCCGACTTGCTCTAAAGTGTGTTTTCAATGGCTGTGAAAAGAATGTCACCTTCCACCATGCTGATCTTTTTTTTTTTTTTTTTTTAACTGAGTCTCGCTCTGTCGCCAGATGCTAGGCTGGAGGGCAGTGGCGCGATCTCAGCTCACTGCAACCTCCGCCTCCCGGGTTCAAGCAATTCTCCTGCCTTGGCCTCCTGACTAGCTGGGACTACAGGCATGTGCCAACACGCCCAGCTAATTTTTGTATTTTTAGTAGAGATGGGGTTTCACCATGTTGGTCAGGATGGTCTCAATCTCTTGACCTCGTGATCCACCCACCTCGACCTCCCAAAGTGCTGGGATTACAGGCGTGAGCCACTGTGCCCGGCCTTTTTTTTTTTTTTTTTGGTAACTTACTATCAGTAAACAGGCATTTTTTCTGTTCTATGCAATGCCAAGGTAGGGGAGAGCTGAGAGTAGAAAGACCACACTGCTCATAGTTCTGAGAGACAGCTCATCTTTTTTGGGTCAGCAGCTTAGTAAGCACTTCAAACCCTCAGTAAAACATGTAAATAATATCATGTCTGTCTGGACACATGGATAAAGAGATTCAAGAAAGGAGAGCCACCAAAAATTTAGCAGTGAGATTACCAAGAAACTTAGATCACATGGAGGACTGAGACTTCAAGGTAGTTAAAATATCATTTGTCGTGATATGGGCTTTGTGCCTGCTAGCATCTAGACTAACTGTCCTGCTGAGGTGATTACTGCTTTACATTACTTTGGTTAAACCAGGAGCACCTGGTGCTTTCATCCTCTCATCCCACATTTGTTTAGGTGGATTTAAGTGTATCATTATGGGGGTGGCCTCTCAATCTGTCATTTAAAGACACCATCACAAAACAGTTTTGCTTAGGAATATGTGGTTCACAGTCATCCAAACAGCCAACTTATATGCACTCAAATAATCTGGTTTAGTTTGTAACCAACTAACTTGAATTTCTACAGCAGGAGAAATATCTGCCTGTTTCCTTATCCGGAAGCCACCAGACTAGGGTAAGATTTAAGGGATATAATAATAAAAGAACCTGTAAGATTGATTTGGACTAAAACTTATTATTTGTGCTCCAATAATTATCACAATCAGGATTTTAAAAAATTGTATAATATATATTTTTAAAAGATTGATTTTTATTTCTGCAAACCATTATTTGCAGAAATCAGTAAGAGATACTCTCAGAAGCCTAATGCACATAGCTGTCACTTTGTCACTCTTAATAATACCTAGTCCTTATAAAATCAGCACTTGCCCTTTTACCATAAGCTGGGCAAGCAACGTGTAGTACTACTTTGAATGCAGTTTCGTTTTCTCAACTTATTTTTCATCAACTTCCAGAAGCACCGAAGTACTGTAACACAAATCGTAAGCTACTGAAAGCACTAATACTTAATTTGGGAAATCAGGTCTGATAAACCACTTAAAAATTCTAGCCATTGCACTTGAGACTGCTTATATGCCTAGTGGGCTCTCTAGCACTGAAGCAAACAATCAGAGCACATGTTTTACAAGGGACTATGAGATGCTGAAACAAGGGACCAGATCTGTCAGAATCAGCAAAGGTGAGTTACTACACAGCCGGGGCACGGGTGATTTTGACTTTGCCTTCCCTCTCTGCATCATGAAAGGTCTGTATAGTCTAGAGGGTCACTTGGTCTGCAAACTCAAGGAACTGTTTTAATATCTTGGTATATGGTAGACACTCAAAAAAAGCACTGAATAACTACAATGAAAACAGATTTACATATAACATAAAAACCTGTGTTTTTTCTTTATAGTCACCCCATTCTTCCACAAAACCCCTGTCAACCACTGAGCTGTTCTCCATCCCTATAATTTTATCATTTTGAACAACAAATATATTTTAAAATTGTGAGCATAACTTATATTTGTATGTTTTACAATTTGCAATCCACTCCATAGTTTGTTTCCACATAATACTCAGTTTCTTATGGCATTTTACTAACTTGGTGCATATACATTTCAAATCATTGTACTGGTGGTCAAAGTCACTTATGAGGAAAAAAAATTACTAGATGCAGAAGGACAAGTTTTTAGTTTGCCTTAAAATTTAAAATTTCTTCCTTATTAGGATGATTTTGATACTGGATCCAGAAAAAAACAGTTTATAAATCCTTTTTGTCAAATTCCATCCAACCTAACCATGAACAGAACATCCCTGGTTTTAATTCATATATTTGATGCAAATATCTTCTAAAAATTATACATATATTTAAAAAATCCAAACAATTACTTGAGCCCAGGAGCTTGAGGTCACAGTGAGTTAGGATCATGTCACTGTATTGCAGCAGCCACCTTTCTCTGAACAAAATTAAAAATAAAAATCCCAAACAATGGACCAGATGCTATGCAGCAAACTTAAGATCAATCATACAAAGTACATATATTCTGTAAGATCAGTACTTAGAAAGTGTTTGACTAACTCAGCTACTCTGAACTTGAGGAATGACAGGAAGCATCACTGTGGGTGGCTCTGGGCTCAGACAACGATGAACACCAATCCCATCGCCCCTGAGCCAGCCCCAGAGCTGCAGGGAAACACTGCATGGTGGACAGCAGAGGAGCCTCCTGGACCTGGCACTGATTCCAAAGAACTCTGTCTCCAAAGTCTGGAGTAACTTTGTGGTTATTTGGAGTAGGTAACAGGAATAGATGCAATCCATACCTGTACCCCAGATTTTCAAATTCTTCCCTTAAAAATTATTTGGGATTAAGAGTAGTATAAAATTAGACTGCCTTTATATTTTAACCTTCCTCCCTTTGGAACCACCAAAAGAAAGAAAAGGTGATAGTTTACAATCCCTTTTAATGGATTTTACTTTGTGGGGCATAGTTAGATAAAAGTTTCTTGAGATTAGGAAAGTGAACTATGGAAATGTAAGGACTATATATAAAGGAAGTGGAGGCCAGGCGCGGTGGCTCATGCCTGTGTACTTTGGGAGGCTCAGGCAGGAGGATCACTTGAGCCCAGGGGTTCGAGACCAGCCTGGGCAAAATGAGACCCCGTCTCTATTGGGTATGGTGGCTCGCGCCTATAATCCCACTTTGGGAGGCCGAGGAGGGTGGATCACCTGAGGTCAGGAGTTCAAGACCAGCCTGACCAACATGGTGAAACCCCATCTCTACTAAAAATACAAAATTAGCTGGGCATGATGGCACATGACTGTAATCCCAGCTACTTGGGAGGCTGAGGCAGAAGAATCGCTTGAATCCGGGAGGCGGAGGTTGCAGTGAGCCAAGATCTCGCCAGTGCACTCCAGCCTGGGTGACAGAGCAAGACTCCTGCCTCTACCCCACCAAAAAAAAAGGTCTTAAGGAGAAAATTGTGGGTGATTTTCGGAAACTGCCTCCAAGATGTTTTGGTAGTAGGTTTGAATTCCACATAAGGGGCCTGTGTCTGGGGTGAGCTACTTCTTTGAACCTTTGTTTAGTCTTCCAAAAATGGGAACAAACAGCAGTACCTACTTCAAAGAGTTGTTCAGAGTATTAAGAGAAAGAATCCATGTAAAACACCTAGCAGGCTGCCTAACGCATAATTCATCTTTATCATCAATGAAGAGAAATTCTCACATGCTACAAGGTTGGGGCATCAACTACTATAGCCTATCCGAAAAGCAGTATAATAATGGGTATAAATTTTTTTAATGCAAAAATTCTGTTCCAGGAATTTCATGTCTAGGGACTCATCCTTAATACGGTGGAGTTATTAAAAAGGATATGATACACTTTTATGTAATGATATAGACATGTATTTATATCATTAAAGTATATGATGTATATCACATAAATAATGCAGGTTACATATATTTGACATATACTACATATATAATATAGAGCATAATATGATGCATTGTATACAATCTAATCCCATTTTCTTATTGTTACTTTTTAAAGACACAGGGTCTCGCTTTGTTGCCCAGGCTGGAGTGCAGTGGCACGATCACAGCTCAAGGGATCCTCCTACCTCAGCCTCCCAAGCAGTTGGGACTACAGGCACACCCAGATAATTTTTATTTTTCTAGAAATGGGATGTTGCTATGTTGTCCAGGCTGGTCTTAAACTCCTAGTCTCAAGCAATCTTCCTGTATCAGCCTCCCAAAGTTCTGGGACTACAGGCATGAGTCATTGTGCCAAGACTCCATTTATATAAGAAAGCATAAACTTGTACATTAATATTCAAAGAAGCATCATTCATAATAGCCTAACGAGTGGAAATAACTGGTAAACAAATAAATAAAATTAAGTGTGTCCATACAATGGCACAGTATGCAGCCATAAAAAGGAAGTACTGATACAGGTTAGAACATGGATGAACTTTGAAAACATGCTAAGTGAAACAAGCCAGACACAAAAGGCCATATAATATATGATTCCATTTATGGAAAATGTCCAGAATGGAGAAATCCACAGAGACAGAAAGTAGAGACTAGTGGATACCCGGGGCTGGGGTTGGGTGGAGGGTAAGGGAATAACTGCTAATGGGTATCGGTTTTGACAGGGGTGGGTGGTGAAAATGCTCTACAAGTTGATTGTAGTGATGGCTATATAGCTCTGTGAATATCCTATAGTATCTATAACTCTATTAAGTAAAATTACAATTTGTCACAAATTAGTCACTCACCATCCATGAGAAGCCAATGGCCAGTGAGAACCCAGATGAGGACGAGCATGACAGACAGAGAGAATGACAGCAACTCAGCAGCAGTGAAACGCCCACAGCAACCAAAGGAAATCCTGGAAAACACAACACTCATTGGACTGTAGGCACAATTTATTCAATAACCTAACTCTCCTTTGGTATTTCATGATCAGAGCTCATGATGGCTGGATTAGAATAGTAGATAATACCAAGATAGCTGGAAATCCAAAATATCCAATCCTTTTTGGAGTGACCAATGGAAAGCTCAGAGAAATTATAATTCTGCACCACCTGATAATGTCCTTTTTGGACCAATTATCAAATGGGCATTTAGAAGTTTGAAGTGGCAGTATCAACCTCTGGAAAAGCCATAGGTATGGAGAAAATTCTATTCTTACGAGGAAAACAAAATGAAGATACACCAACAATTCAATTCATTTAGCAAAGATGGTACTACTCTATTTAGAAGACGGTAAGTGTGTCCAGCAACTCCATTTGCACAGCATTTTGTCTTCCTGCATCAGTGGCTTCAGGGTTAAGGTGTGAATACTAGGATTAAAGGCAAGTAGGTAGCACATCCAGGTCACCAAAGACCAAAGTTAAAAAAGAACGTTTGAGTTCAACCACTGTCCTCATATTTCATCAACTCATAGTAAAGGAATGAAACCACTGTTTCAAAAGAAAACTGCTCATCTTTCAATGCTCTAAGTAGGAAGCACATTACAGTGACTCGGACTTCCTAAGTTTTGTTTGTATTTCCTCTGACATGAGAAGGTGCAAAAGGAAGTACTATCTTCTGGTTTTAAAGATCAAATGTCTCACTTCCTGGTCTTCCGGCATTTCTGTGCTCCAGCCAATACCAGAAATTTAGACTCCTAATAATGCTATCAAATATGACAGAAAAATATATGTAAGTTTGTAATTTAAGAGGCAAGTCCCAAGTCCTTACTTGTTCTGAGGTGAGCAGGGTCTTGTTAAATACTGGCACATCGGGAGGAGGAGAAAAGCAAAAGCTATAGTTGCAAGAACTAGAGAAAGAAAAGATACAGTTAATTGTTTTTAACCAATTATAAGAAAAATGGCATGACTTACAGAAACTTAGTCATTCCCCCAAACACCTGACAAGCGAATACAGTCAACTGACTGGAGAAGAAAAATATCTTCCTTTGATACTGCACAAAAAACCTCTTCAATTAAAAAAAGTACCTGATTTGAAGTAGGGGAAAGCATAGGTAAGTTTTGTAAAAGACGATAAACAGCAGGCCAGGGGATGACTTCCTAACAAGTCTTGTAGCATTTTGTTGATTTTTTTTTTTTTATTTAACATTTCCATCACTGCTTAGCTTGAAAACACAGCAAAGAGCTGACAGTCCAATCACCTTGATCAGTTATCAATGTTTCTAGCTGCAAGAATGTTGGGAGAGGCTGACAGTAACTTCTATGCCAAGCTCAACCTCTTGGTAATCTACCAGAAATGGAGCCACAGCCAAAGCAGAGCAACATCACTCTGGCATCATAGAGCTCCTGCGTTTTCACATCTCCAGCCTTTCTTTCAGATCGTGTGGGCAAGTCTCAACAGATGACGTGTGTCAAGTGCTTCAAGGAGGAGTTGGGGAAGGGCGGTGTGGTGGAGAGGGAGGAGATGAAGTCAAGATTTATAAGGAAAAACTTACATGACATGGTATGTAAATCTTAATTTTTGAATAATGATAAAGGTGAAAACTTTTCCTTTAAGTATGTTAAGACTAGACAGAGAAACTCATTTACCTGCCGTACATATTGTAAAAACTACTTGAACTGAGTCAAAGAAGAAGAACATTACTAAAAGAGAGACAGATGCTCCAATCGGAAGGAACAGAGCCTGGGTAGAGTCAATTGTTTGGATGCCTGAAAGAGAGAAAAATGGACACATTAATACTTATTATGCAACAGGCACTGTGCCTATGCACTTCATATACATTAACTTGCAAAAATGCAGACAGTTCTAGGGATTATATGTAAGACATGGATTATCCAGGCCCTATGAGTCTTTCTTTCCCAACGAGATTATGAGCTCCTTGTTCTCTTCATGGTGCTTTCATTACAGTAGATGCTCAAGAATATTTGTTGAAGTGAACTAGGACCTCCTGGTGTTGACCATCTGGGTAACACGATGCAAACCCCTGTCAAGAACATTAAGATGTAGTAAAACTCAGATGAGTCCATTTGAGTAAATTTGTGGTCTTGTGTATACATTTGGTAAGAGCAGTGACTTAAACTCATTAAATACAAGTACTTCTCATCACCTGTGGGTTTAATGTACTCATTTTCACGCTTTCCCATTGATGCTAATAGTTGAGAACTGACTTGGCTGATGGGGGAGAAGGAGGAGAACAAGCCATAGCTGAAAACAGCAAATCAGAAAAATTGTATTTGGTCAGATGTGGTAGCTCACGCCTGTAATCCCAGGACTTTGGGAGGCTGAAGTGGGAGGATGGCTTGGGGCCAGGAGTTCAAGACCAGCCTGGGCAAGATAGTGAGACCCCCGTTTTTATCTATTAATATTTAAAATAAAAAAATAATTTTATGGGAACATTTTAAGGTACCAGAATAGGAGATGAATGGGGGAAAATAGTCTTTTGGGATAGAGTAGAATTTAGCACAGGAGTTCTCATTTCTTGGCTTCCTATTATAGCGTTAAAAAAATGACAAAGCCCAGACAAATTAAATGAAATCACAGGGGTTAGGCCCAGCTAAAAACTCCTCACAAAACTGTATTTTGCATCCAGGGGTGAGAACTATAATAGAGTATTTTTGGTAGAGAAGGAAAACACGACAAACTCTCATAACCACTGAGCAAAAAAAATTTACCAGTTTCATCTTGTCCCATTTCCAAATTCACTCTACTGAGATGTTATAAAAGTACACAAAGGAATCAAATAGATCTCCATATCATCTATTATAATGAAAGAAAAGAAGGAAAAGGCTGAGCACGGGGGGTTAATGCCTGTAACACCAGCACTTTGAGAGGCTGCGGCAGGAGGATAATTTGAGGCCAGGAGTTCAAGACCAGCCTGGGCAAAAAAAAGAGACCCTATCTCTACAAAAAAAAATAAAAAAAATTAGTTGGGCGTGGTATCTCGCTACTGGGAGGCTGAAGTGGGAAGATCACTTGAGCCCAGGAGTCCAAGGCAAAAAAAAAAAAAAAAAGGAAAAGTCTCTTCATTAAGGCTACAAATAAAATATGCAATCAGGATAAATATAGCAAGACACAAAGGGTTGCAATGATCAACCAATAAAACTTCTCTTAGGTATTTAAATTTGCCTGTCCCCAAAAAAGCTATTTAGGGGTTTTGATGAACTATATCTACAAAACAAAATTGCTTCTCAATGGCTAGGTAGATCAGTGAAGTAATTCACTTAGGAATAGGGCAATTCAATTTAGGAAAAGTGAACTACGTGTTATCACAAACAGAAATTATCTTGGAAGCAGTCTGTCCTAACTCCAGTCAAACCCATTCGGCTTAGCCCATAGATCACTTTGGGGAGTGTATTCATTAGACAAAACTCTATGAAATCTCTGACTAAATTTCACCTCAATAGTTTTTAAATTTACATGCTCTACAGTAGTTCAAAGAACTGCTAGAGGAAGCCACAGATTTTCAGTGCCTGTCACTACAGAAAATAATGGTTTCTCAAATAAATGACTGTCAGGGGAACAAAGCATCATGGAGTCTACAGACAGATTATACTGATTCAAAGTGAACAGAAAAATTAAATGGCTAGCTAGAATAAAGACTGTAGTGGTCAGGTATATGAGATGCATTTGTTTATAATAAAGCTAAATTTTAAAAGTTCAGTCTGCAATTAAATGCAAAACTGAAAAGAACCTTTCTAGAATATTAGATAGAATGCAAAGTTTTTTTTTTTTTTTTTTTCTTAAACTACAGATTTTTGAACCAGGAGGCAATGTCAAAGGGTAAGCAAAGCACCTTTAGTTCCTGACAATATGCTACTTTAAACAATGTCCATGACTTCAGTACTGCACTTCCTAAAGTTCTGGAGATAAAGATCTTGAAGGGGAAGGAGGTAATTAATTAGAAATTTTAGCCAAACTCCAGTGACTTAAAAACAAAGAAAAACTGAGAAAAGCAAAACAGAATAGCCATAATCAGGAGGCTGTATACAAGTGCAGTTGCATTATCTTTAAAGCCAAAATCAACATGGAAATAGGCTCAGGTACGTACAGCAACATCGTTTTTAACATTCAGCAAACACGGCTACAGGCTAAATGCATGTCTGGTATGGTACAGACATTGAGCAATAAACCAATAATTGTTAAGAAAAATGATTTTGCACCTCCATGTAAGAAGCATGCTTTGGACTAAATATTGGCTGAACACCTATTACATAGTAAGTAACAGGAGAGATTAAAAGAAAAAAGTCACTTCCAGATCTCATCAGGTTTACAATCCAAGCAGGGAGATTAAGATGTATATCTCTGCTAACGATGAGAATTCCAACTATAAATCTCCATCAATCTTTATAATGCAAATAAATTATAACTGAAGTTTAGTAAAGGGCTTTGAGGGGTCAGATAATTCGGGGGTGTATATGACTTCTTTTTAAAATTCCACTTAATACTACTTAAATGAAGGACTGATGTGCCACGGGAAAATAAATGTCTATGTTGACTTCTTGGGGCAGATACAGAAGTTACAACAAGGTTAGACCTGGAGGGAACTCCCGCTCTCCACCTCCACTCTCGTCACTTTCTTTCTCACCTTTTTTATTGTGAAACATCACCCCCAGAAAAGCACAAAAATGTAGAGTTCAGTGAATTATTTCATACTTAATACCACTTCAGCCAAGAAACAGACCAACTCCAGAAATCTTCCTTTGTGTCCCTCTCAATCACTACTCTCTTTCTCCTGAAAGGAACCGCTATCCTGGCTTTTATGACATATGTTTTCTACCCGCGCATGCATCCTTACATACTATTTTGCCTGTTTTCTAAATTTTATATACACTGAGTTATGTAGTATTTTTTTGTGTCTGGCTTCTTTCCCTCCACGTTATCTCTGAGAATTATCCATGCCGTTACACGCAGCAACAGCAGTTCACTTGTCACTATATAATACGTTAAAATTTATCCATTCTATAGTTGACATTTGGGTTGTTTCCAATTTTTTGGTTATTATAGATAATGCTGTTCTAAGGACTCTTGCACATGACCTGATATACATGTGACTGTATCTGTTGGATATCTAACTAGGAGTGACACTGCTGGGACCAAGGGTGTTTATATTGTTACCTTTAGTAGGTAACATCAAACTGCCTTCCAAAGTGACTGTACTAACTCATGCTCTCCAGTAGTGCAACAGTGTTCTTTGTTGTTGCTGTGCATCCTCATCAACACTTGATATGGTCAAGGGTTTTAATTTTAGCTATTCTGGTGGGCATGTAGTGCTCTTTCATTATTGTCTGAACTTTTATTTTTCTGCTTTCTAATGAGTTGAGTGCCATAGTTCCTGGCAGGCCTGATCTACTCTTCCTCTTACTTCATGTGTTTCCAGTTGCCCAGACAGGTGCAACATTATCGTAATCTGAAGTAATAATTACCTAGTCCTTTGGTCAAATACCTTAGGGCACCCTGCAGGGAGAAACATTCAATAACAAACTGATTCCTCTATTTTTAAGTTCTGATTTTTGGGGGCATGAGTCACATGGCCCATTTAACCCTCTGCTGAGTCTCACTTATGCTTCTCCTTCTAGCTCCTATTATAATCAAAGACAGTCTAATTATTTCTGACATATTCAAGGCATGTAATCTAATCATAGAGTAGTAACCCTTCACCCCTGCACACCCACCAATGATGCTGGCCTACACCTACAACTTTTCCTACTCTCCTGTCTCTCTACAAATTCCTTGTTTCTTATTATTTTAGGAGTGGGCAACTACAATCTTTTAAAAACTTCTATCTGATTACTGTCTCCTTCAATCAGTCTGAAACACTCTTGGTAAAATCTTAACACTAAAATTAAACTTTCTTTTTCTTAAAACCTTCTCCCCAACTGTTCTACACTGTTAATCATTCACGGCTTCCATTTCTTTAGCACCTACACCTGTTTCTCTGTTCATCTTTCTGGCTGTTGTTACTTGATTCCTGATAAATGCATCCTGTTTTCCATGTCATCCATTCAATCTGGAATAATGTTATATTCCATAATCAAGTACTGGTCAGCCCCCTTAGTATTATGTTTTTCTTTGTGAATTTTGCAGCTAATATAAATCTGTCCTTATCTTGGTATCCACTACACAGAGCAGGCACTGAAGAAATGTTGTCAAGGATAATTTAGTACAACATAGCTGGTAAAGAAAAATACCGTTTAGGCCAGGTGCAGTGGCTCATGCCTGTAATCCCGGCACTTTGGGAGGCCAAGGCTGGAGGATCACTTGAGGTCAGGAGTTCAAGACCACCTTGGCCAACACTGTAAAACCCCATCTCTACTAAAAATGTTTGCCAGGTGTGGTGGTGGGAGCCTATAATCCTAGATACTTGGGAGGCTGAGGTAAGAGAATTGCTTGAATCTGGGAGGTGGAGGTTGCAGGGAGCAGAGACTGTACCACTGCACTCCAGGCTGGGTGACAGAAGGAGACTCCATCTCAGAAAACAAAAGAAAAAAGAAAAAGACCATTTAAAAAGTAAGTATTCTACCATTCTTTAGACTCCGCTTCATGAACAAGAAATAAAAAAGCTTATGCTACCAGGTAACTTCTACTGTATGAACTGACACAACCATTTACTTTTTTTTTTTTTTGAGAGTAAACTTAGATGTAATAATATAGGGAGATTTCTTTTAGGTTTCTGTGATGCAATGTACAGCAGAGTTATAATCTGGTTTAAGAACATCACTTGCATATGTGCTATATAATACAGGACTTTTAAAAAGGGTTACAGGAGTATAAGGTGATTTGGCTTAAAATGTTTATAGAAGGTAAGCTGCTATGTAATAATTTAATCTAAAAATCAGAGTTTGCACTGGGTTTTATGTGGTTCCTAGCATTGGTAATAACTACTGGTATGGAATTTTATCTCATACAAGGATCTATGTCATAAATTTAAGAAAAGACTTGTTATATTTAAATGATTCTACCTACCATCTTTATCATGGCCACTTTTGCACTGCCAGGGACAACCAAACACATGTGACTGGGCCTGTGCCCAGTGAAAACTGGGCAAATACAACTTGGTTGACAGCGCACTATAGTAACTGGAGAAACTAAGATATGTAGTTAGTGATCTCTTTTCAATGTAGCATCCATGGTCCTCCAATTAATACTGGATCTACCTATTTATTAGACCTCAAGTATTTGCTCTCCCTTACCCTGTTCTTTATAGGTCGTGATCTCTGTGCTTGTTATATGCTCCCCACAACTGAAATGACCACTTCACCACCAAACCACATTCACTAAGTCAAACCCACCTTCTCTTGTAGAGACCTTATCTGATCCATTCCTGCTCACCTGACTTGCCCTTCGCTTTCTGCTCTTTCTACATGGATGTCAAAATGATTTCATCTGTAGAGCTTCCTCTGATTCTCTGATAATAGCTGCTTGTTCAGAAGGATTCTGAGGCTATGGTGAGGGTCAGTGAAAAAAAGTACTTGCCCCAGATATAGGAGGTGAAGAGGTATCTGCCATCTCTATCTTGGCACCTTTTAAAAAACATCTTGGCAAGAATTGCTCTTGTACTTTTGTATCTGTCAAAATATCTAACAGAATGTCGAAGACATGGCAGATATCAATATAAATGTATTAATGTTATCAAATCAAGTAGATTCAAATTCAGATCTTTCCATAATAAGCATCATTTTTTATTAATGCTACTGAGTCATGATTATATACCGTAAAATTCACTCATTTTAAATATAACTCAATAATTTTTTAATACCAAACATAAATCCTTGCACCCAGTAAATTATTAACTGGAGGCATAGAAATAACCAAATTAACTACATGTATAGAAGTTAAATAACGTAAAATGTCTTACTATTATTGGTGCTGTTGCCATTGAAAGACCCCGAAGAACTATTACTGTCTTTCTCCTTATCTTGATTTTCAAAGTCCATATTAAGGGACCTGTGGAAAAAATTTTATAGTTAAGTTGTTGTTTTGCTTAAGAAAGAAGTAGGTCAGAAAAGTCATGATATGACAATATTTTTAAATGCTAAGGAATTAGCAAAGAAAAGAAGATCTCTTTTGAACACTCTGAAAAATAGCTCTTGTCACATTTTAAAAAACAATCTGATGTCTTTCCAGTGTGTCAGTTCAAGAGTTTTCCTGACTGCAGATGAAAGCATTCCAATGCAGCTGAATCTTTCACTCCTATTTCTGAGCATATCATATCTTTAATTACTTCCTTATGTTAAAAACCTAAAAGGAGAAATGCCGGTCAAAGGGCAAGCACATATTGAGGCTTTTACACACCACACAACTGTTTCCAAAAAGGCTGCATCAATTTGCTCTCTCAGCAGTGTATGAGAGCATTCATTACCCTATACCCTGTCAGCTGCTATTCAACAACAAAAATTTGAGTTTCTTCTATATCTGGAATTGTTCTAGGTAACAGAGGGACAATAAATAGCTAACACTGGACTGGATTTTATATTCAAGGGCGGAGACATAACAGACAAGAAAAGTAAGTTAAATACATAGTGTGTCCATGGCAGGTACTAAGGAGAAAAAGTAGGAAATGCAGGAGTAAGGGTTTGAAATTTTAGAAGGATGGGCAGGAAGGCCTCAATGACAGTGACTTCAGAGTCAAGACCTGAAGGAAGTAGTCACTGTCAATCTGGGGAACTAAAAATGGCATGTCACTTTGATTTAGAATTCCTTAACCAGCGAACAGTTTTGTGCACAAAAGCTCACTCACTTATTTTTTTTTTTGTGAACTATCTGTCCAAGTCCATAGCTGATTTTCTCCATGTGTTCCTGTAAAGAAAGGATCTGTGTCTGTGTGTGCAAAAGAACTTTCTGTAATGATGGTCTGTATCTGCACTGACCAGTGTTGTGGACATCAGCCACCTCATGTGATCACTGAAATGTGGCTGGTATGATAGAGGAATGGAATTCTAAAACTAAACAACTTTTAGATAAAAACACATGGTAAATCTTTGTGACCTTGGATTTGGAGTGAATTCTTAGATATGATGCCAAAAACACGAGTATAAAACAGAGAAAAACTTAAAAAAAACTTACGTGCTTCAAAGGACACTATCAAAAAAGTAAAAAGACAACCCACAGGACAGGAGAAAATATTTCCAAATCATGTATCTGAAAAGGGACTTGTATCTAGGATATATGAAGAACTCTTACACCTCAATATTAAAAAGACAACCTAATTTTAAAGGATCTGAAGCGACATTTATTCAAAGAAGATATACTAGTAGCCAATGAGCCCATGAAAAGATGTTCAACATTGTTAGTCATCAGGGAAATACAAATCAAAGCCACGAGAAACTGGCTGGGAGCAGTGCCTGGAATCCTAGCACATTTGCGAGGCTGAGGCAAAAGGATCCATTGAGACCACTGTGGGCAACACAGTGAGATGGTGTCTCTAATAAGAAAATTAGCTGGGTGTGGTGGCATGTGACTACAGTCTCAGCTACTCAGGAGGCTGAGGTGGGAGGATCACTGGAGCTCAGGAGGTCAAGGCTAACGGTGCCACTGCACTCCAGCCTGGGCAACAAAGTGAGACAATGTCTCAAAAAACAAAAACAAAAACAAAAACAACCCACCATGAGAAACTACTTCATACATAGCAAGATGGCTATAATAACAAAGTCAGATAACTAAGTGTTGGCAAGTATGTAAAATTGGAACCTTCATATACCACTGGTGGGAACGTAAACTGGTAAAGCCACTTTGGAAAACAGAATCTAACTGTGCTGAGACCCTGACCTGAGAATTCCAATCTCCAGAACTCTGAAAAAAAAAAATTTGTTGTTTAAGCTACCCAGTCTACGGTTATTTCACGGCAGCCTGAGCTAATGCAGATCAGATTTCATATTTGAATCCTCTTAAATTACTGAGATTTGTTTCATGCCCCCAGATATGGTCTGTATTAGTAAATATTCCACATTTACTTGAGAAGAATGTGTGTTCTGTTGTTAGATGGAATGTTCTATAAATGTCAATTAGGTCAAATCGATTAACAGTATTGCTGAAATCCACTGTATCTTTGCTGATTTTCTGCCTACTTACTCTATCAGTTATTGAGAGGGTGGTGTCAGCTACATTTTGTGGATTTATTTCTCCTTGGAATTCTCTCAGTTTTTGCTTCGTGTATTTTGAAGATCTTTTATTAGATACATAAACATTTATGATTGTTATGTTCTCTTGCTTAATTGACCCCTTTGTCATTACAAAATAACCTTCTTGTCTGTGGTAGTCTTCCTTACTCTGAAAGTTGCTTTGTCTTAGATTAACACAGCCATTCCAGCTTTCTGTGGATGAGTGTAAGCAGCATATATCTTTTCCCAATCTTTTAACATTTTTAAAAAATTGTAACCACTAGACAACCAGGAATTAACCTTTTTTGGCTTATATTTATAGTGTGCTTTTTTGTAAGCAGCATGTATCTTGGTCTTGCTTTTTATTCAATCTCACAATTGCTGTTTTAAATCGAGGTGTGTAGACCAATTTCACTGAATGTGATTAATGATACAATTAGGTTTGAGACTATCATCTTACTATTCGTTTCCTACTTTGTCCTATTTTATTTACACTTAACCTGACTTCTTCTGGATGAATATAGGACTTTTTATGATCCAATTTGATCTCCTTTGTTGTCCTATCAGCTACAACTCCTTGCTCTTTAATTTTAGTGGCTGCTGTAGGGTTTGTAGCATACATATTTATCACAGTCTACCTTCCACTTATATTGCAACATTCAAGTATAGTATAAACACCTTACAATAGTTTATACTTATTTCCCTCCCTCAACCTTTGTGCTATTGTGGCCATGCATTTAACTCTTATATGTTATCTTATAAACCTCAAATGTATTATTTTTGTTTATGCCGTCAATTATCTATCATTCATTCATTCATGTCTTGCTATGCTACCCAGGATGGTCTCAAACATCTAGACTTGAGCAGTCAATCCTGCTTCAATCTGCCAAGTAGCTGGGATTACAGGCACATACCACTGTGCCCCAGCTCTAGTCAGTTATCTATTACATAGCTGTTAAGTAACAAGAAAAAACTTTTATCAATGCATTTATCATTTCTGATGATCTTAATTCCTTTGTGTAAATACAGATTTCCAACTGATGTCATTTTCATTCTGCTCAAAAGACTTCCTTTAACTTTTTTTTTAAAATGTAAGATAGCTGGTGATGAATTCTTTCAGGTAGTATATGGTATGGAAATATCTTTATTTTGCCTTCATTTTTAAGAGCTATTTTTGCTACAGAATTTTACAGTGACAGTTTTTTTCTCCCTGTATTTTAAAGCTACCATTACAATGACTTTTCACTTGTATTTTCTTTTTTTAAGATGGGGTTTCACCATATTCGTCAGGCTGGTCTCGAACTCCTGACCTCAGGTGATCCGCCCATCTCAGCCTCCCAAAGTGCTGGGATTACAGGCGTGAGCCACTGCGCCCTTCACTTCTATTTTCAATGAGAAATCTAACATCATCCTCATCTTTTCTTCTCTGTACCTAACATGCTCTTTTGCCCTCTATGGCTGCCTTGAGGATTTCCTTTTACCACTCATTTTGAGCTACTGATTATGATATGTCTTGGTGTAGTTTTCTTCATGATTCTTGTGCTTGGGGTTCATTTAACTTCTTGATTCTGCAGATTATACTTACCATCAAATTTAGAAAAAAACTTGGTCTTTGTTTCTTCAAATATTATTCTATCCCTCCCTTTCTTTTCCTCTTTCAGGGATTCCAATTACTCATATAGTAGAGGCCATTGGAGGTTTCTCTCTGATATTCAATGATAGCTCCATTATGCTCTTTTCATGTTTAAAAAAATTATTATTTTCTGTACTTCATTTTGGATAATTTCTATTGCTGTGCCTTCAAGTTCACTAATCTTTTGTTCTACAATGTCTAATTGCTGTTAATCCCATCCAGTGTATTTTTCATCTCAGAAATTGTTGTCTTCATTTCTGAAAGTTTGATTTGGGTGTACTTTATAATCTCCTTGTATGGGCCAGGCACAGTGGTTTACGACTATAATCCCAGCATTTTGGGAGGCTGAAGTGGGTGGATCACTTGAGCCCAGGAGGAGTTCGAGACCAGCCTGGCCCACATGGTGAAACCCTGTCTCTACTGAAAATACAAAAATTAGCAGGGTGTGGTGGTGTCTACCTATAGTCCCAGCTACTTGGGAAGCTGAGGCAGGAGAATCTCTTGAACTCGGGAGGCAGAGGTTGCCGTGAGCTGAGGTCACAGCACTGCACTCCAGCCTGGATGACACAGTGACTCTGCCTCAAAAAATAAAAATAAAAATAACCTCCATGTATCTAATACAATTATATCTGTTTTGATGTACTTTGTAATTCTAACATCTGTGTCAGTTCTGGGTCAGTTTTGACTGACTATTTTCCTCATCCTGGGTCATGTCTTCCTTGTTTTTTGCCTATCTAATCCTCTCTGCATGTATACTAGACACTGTGAATTTTACCTTATCTAAATATTTTTTTATTCCTATTAATTTTGAGCTTTGATCAGGGATGCTATTAGATACTTGGCTTTAATTTATTTTTTGTTTCCATGATTTATTAGGTGGGTCTGAAGCAGTGCTCAGTCCAGAGTAATTATTCTCTATCACTGAGTCAAGAATTTTATGAGTACTCTACCCAATGCAAAATGAATTGTAAGTTTTTCCAATAAGGCTTTTGGAAACAGGTATTCTCCCCTATAATCCTTTCACATTTTTCTTTCCTCCGCCTTAGGTGATTTCTACACATGCATACACTGATTAATACTGTGGTGAAGGTTCAAGGGGTCTGTGCAGATCTCTTTGTTTTCTCTTTCTGGAGCTCTCTTTTCTTTTGTCCTCTGTTCTGTTAATTCTAGCTGCCTCTAGCCATCTCTTTGGACTCTCAGTTCCATCTCTTCAACTTAGGAAATCTTTCTCTCTGCACCATGACTGGAAACTATCTTAAGACAGTATGATGGGAAAACTATTCCTAAACTCTCAGGATTACTATCCTTTGTTGTCTGATGAAAAATATCTTGAAAACTGCTGTTTTATGAGGTTTATGTGTTTATTTTTTTAAGTTGTTTCAGGTGGGATGGTAATTCAGTCTTTCTCTACTTTGGCTGGAAGTACAAGTGCCTCTAGGTAGTTCTTTTAGATAGGTCCTGAACTAGGCAGATTTTTTTTTTCTTGAGATGCAACCTTGCTCTGTTGCCCAGGCTGGAGTGCAGCAGTGTGGTCTCGGCTCATTGCAACCTCCGCCTCCCGGGTTCAAGCAATTCTCCTGGAACTGGGCAGACTTTTAAGTGAAGGAAAGGGCTTTTAAAATTTCTTGTTCATGTCTTTGAAGTCCCTGGGGTACTGAAACACTGATGAATTTTATGCCTTTCTTTAGGAAAGCAGAAGATCCTATCATGAAGAGGTAGTTCATAATCATTCCTGGAAGAAACTTAAATGATTGGGCCCAGGTCACACTGATAATGCTCTTAACTTCGTAGTTTCCCACCTCTATGACTCAAAATCTCTTGCTGGATTCAAATGACTTGTTCCTCTAACAGCCTGACTCCAGCTGCCACTCTGTTTCCTGTACTTTCATTCATTGTCTAAAACTCCCTTATGTGTTACTGGTGCTGAGGAAACCTCAATTAGAATGGGAGATCTGGATAGGATAATCTACGGAGTAGAGACTGGTTGGTTACATGTCACCCTGTTCTCATATATATCTGGCCAACGAGTTGTTTAGCAAACTGTTCCACTGGAGGGCAGCCCCAATGGCTGACAGTTCCCCAGCAGGACCAAAACACGATGATTTTTTTTTTTTTTAGATGTGGTGGACTCCCTGAAACATGGTTAGACTCCTCTTCCAAAATATGGTCAGGTGTCTGAGGTGTTGGGGGTTTTCTATATAAAAAAAGCCTTGGATTTTAGAATATTCATATATAGTATTTGAGAGATTATATTTCTCCAGCCATCAGAGGAAGACACATTAGCAGAGATTAAAATGTACACTTACTGCTCATATCTCAGTCATCCTTAGAGGGACTGTTACGGCAACTGGCTCCTGTAAAAGTTTTTCCTATTAGTTTTAATTCTACAACAAACTAGATATAATATTTTGCATATATTTCCCCTGCCAAGGCACCTGTGGTGGTTTTCAGTACATGGTTTCACTTCTATGATCTTTTAAACTTTCATGTTTTTGCACAGCAGAGCTAACAATGTGCAGGGACTCTAGGATTGGTGATGCATTTCATGAGAACCTCTCTGGAGTCAACAGAACATGAAAACTGCTCCTTCCCTGTGGGCATGCTTTGGAAAGATATGTATTCATTTAAATTGAGTTTTCAAATTAACTTATGAATGGAATCACAGTAACTACACTTGTTATAACTACTCTGTTTCTCAGAATCTGGTGACAACAGGTTAAATTTGCAGGAATTTTTACCTACATCTCTACCCTTGGTGCTATACAGATTGCCAGCTTCTCTTATTCTTTCTGTTGGCATTACATTGCTATTCTGGATTGAAAAGTTGCCAGTCATCTCTTTGGTTTAACCCTAGGCACAGCTGTTATAGAGCCTCTCTCATGAGACTGGTAAGTGAAAATAGGTGCTGAGAACGACACAGGACAGGATGAAGGGTTATATAACTCCATTTCAATTTGTTATTAGTTGAGAACTATTTATAACTCCATCCTGGATGTCGTAAGGCAAGATTTTCCCTTTTTCAAATATAGCTGCTCCTTGACTTACGATGGGGTTATATCCCAATAAACCCAGTTAAGCTGAAAATCTCAAGTTCAAAATGCATTTAATATTCATCCATCCAACCTACTGAACATCATAGTTTAGCCCAGCCCTCCTTAAACGTGCTCAGAACACTTACATTAGCCTATGGTTGGGCAAAATCATCTAACACAAAGGGCTGTTTTGTAATAAAGTGCTTAATATTTCAAGTAACTTACTGAATACTGAGAGTGAAAAACAATGGTTGTATGGGTACTTGAAGGATGGTTTTTACTGAAATCATACTGCCATTGTACCATCATGAAGTGGAAAAATCTTAAGTTGAACCATCATTAAGTCAAACCATTGCTAAGTTGGGGACCTTCTGTAGCAGGAAGTAGTGGTCAACTTCAAACCAGTTTTAGCTGGTCCATTTTCTTAGCATCTAACTGACAAGAACCGTAGCAGGGACAGGAAAGCTTTAGGCAAAAATGAGGTACTATCAGACGGTGGGGGAGGGTGGAGGGGTGGTAGGGAGAGCAGGCATTCTCCGTAGTTCTCTGTGTAATTAGAAGACGTTGAATTTCTCTTGCTGTCTCAAATAAGCTTAGCTAAAATCAAGCGTTGTTTGGTTGTTAGAGGCAGATCATGGGTCACCACTGTTCAAAACAGAAATGGGGCTAAATGAGTTAGAGGGCCTCACCTATTAGCTCGAGCTGGGAAGATTCCTATCTTCCAGCTTTATAAAACAGGATTAAAGGGCCTGGGCTTAGCAGATCCCATGCCACTATGACTGGGGTCCTGTAAAGTTACTCATACTGCACAGCAGACAGCATACTTAAGCTGTTTAAATAAAGCCTTTGCAGCAGACTCTGCCTCCAGAGCTATCCAGAACTATTTCAGTTATAGGCCTTTAACCTAGCTTATTTGGTAATTTTTTAACTCCATGGACATCAGATTGCTAGGCTAGAACAGTTTGTTGCATCTTCACAGAGGACTACTCTTCATTCTCTTCCATCCTGCCCTTCCTTCACAATCTTGTTACTGTTATACCATAACATATAATATGATGTTAATATATCACAACGTTATAACTATACATTCCATCCAAATTGTACCCTGGCTATCTGCAAGTCTAGGTACTGAAATCAATGTCTGGGTCAGGTGTGGTAGCTCATGCCTGTAATCCTAGCACTTTAGGAGGCTGAGGCCGGCGGATCACCTGAGGTCAGGAGTTCAAGACCAGCCTAGCCAACACGGCGAAAACCCATCTCTACTAAAAATACAAAAATTAGCTGGGCATGGTGGCGTGCACCTGTTCCTAGCTATTCAGGAGGCTGAGGCAGGAGAATCACTTGAATCCGGGAAGCGGAAGTCGCAGTGATCCAAGATCATGCCACTTCACTCCACCCTGGGCAAAAGAGCAAAACTCCGTCCCCCGCAACAAAACAAAACAAAAAAAGCCGTGTTTAAATGACCAACAGAAGAACATGAGCTATGGCTTTTTCATCACAGACAACCATTTATCATCACAGAAAAAAAAAATCCATCTAAATTATAGCATATTATATGCTATTTTGTCTTTTCATCAACTATGACTGAATAAGAAGTTATGGGTAAGGTGTAGGAACTAAACAAATATTATCGATGCTTACACAAAACCTACACCAAGAAAGAAACTAAGAATCTGGGTAGAAAGAGACAGTCCGACTCAGTACCTGAGAAGGCCCAGAGGGTTAAAATGATAACAGTTAAGCTTGATTGACCTCATACTGTCAGGCACTACGTTAGGTGCTTTACAGGCAAGGTTTCTTTTGATTCACAGAAAAACCCCATGAGGAGGGTGACCACAAATCCCAGCTATGCTTACTGCCCTGGAAAATTATGAAGGAAACAAAAATATTTCACCTAAAAATATACTTCTCTTTGACATATTTCAGATGGTTTCAGACACAAATAGTTGAGAAGCTGTGTGGGGCAGATTTGCATCTGTAGAGAAAATATGCATTGATGCAGCTGAGGCATTTCTCTGAGGCCCTACCTTGTCCAGACAAAGACAGGAAAGACACCTTAAAAGGTCTGAAAGAAACATATTACATCTATTCTCTCTCAGGGCTGTGACCTATGAGGTTTCATCTACATAACAGCATCACCTGTGCTAGCTGGGGCTGCTCTTCCCTCTGTCCCATAACCTGTTTCACCACCATAACCTGATTTACTACCATAATCTGTTTTGACACACTCCAAGCCCTCATTCTTTCTGTAACCTCAAGGTGGTATAAAAGCATTAACCATCTGGCCAATTTTTTTTTTTGAGATCTTCTATTTTATAAGACTTTTGTGCACATTAATAAATCTGTATGCCTTCTATTAATCTGCCATTTGTCAGCTGATTTTTCAGCAAGGTTTCAGAAGGCACAGAGGAAGTTTTCCCTTGGCCCCATTGGACCAAGTAATGGGCTCACTGCTTGATGTGCTACATCTTTCCACATCAGTACATACTGCTTTTTTCTCATTTAAAAAAAAAAAAAAAGAAAAGAAAAAAAAAGAAAGCCTGGGCGAGGTGGCTCACGTCTGTGATCCCAGCACTTTGGGAGGCCGAGGTGGGTAGATCATGAGATCAGGAGATCAAGATCATCCTGGCCAGCACAGTGAAGCCCTGTCTCTACTAAAAATACAAAATTTAGCTGGGCGTGGTGGCATGTGCCTGTAATCCCAGCTACTTGGGAGGCTGAGGCAGGAGAATCGCTTGAACCAGGGAGTCGGAGGTTGCAGTGAGCCAAGATCGCGCCATTGCACTCCAGCCTGGTGTCACAGTGAGACTCTATCTCAAAAAACCAACCAAACAAAAAACAAAAAAACACCTACACAGTATTTCTCCCCAAGTAAACTTGATTTGGTATCATTTTTAGATGAGCTGCACATATGCTGCTGTCTTACTACAGAGAAATATTAAGACCAGCAGCCATAGCCTTGAACTGGGTGAGGTCCAGATGGCCACTGACCCTGTCAGCTAATCAGTGTCAGATAGAATAACAACTCATCAACATTCTTCAACTTTAAATTGGGTGTAAGCAGAAATTCCAGTTTGCTGTTTTGGTCACTTTGATGTACATTTCACATGAAATTTATTACAGACACTATATCAAGAAGCAGTTTAACATTCTATGAGTGCCTTAAGATTTTAGTGTGGCTGAGTTAGCAATCTGGTTATATTTGCCCTAAATTTGTTTCAGGCTAGAATTAATTCAGTTGCAAGGAACAGAACTTTAGGAAATCAACTACTCATTTCTTTATGTTACTAGAGTAGATTAAAAAGGATTTTCTGAGGAACACTTTAGGCCTGCCTTTGGGAACTTCCACTGCCTGCCTCAGGACAAGGGGATTATTGGCTTATATTTAAGCCTTGTTAGGTTCCTTGGTTCTGATAAAAATACAAATGCACCATGAATGCTGTTAAGACAAGGTCTATATTTAGGTGGCAACACAGTATATTTCTGGGCTGCTGCTAATATATATATATAATATATATATATTTTTTCTTTTTGAGATGGAGTCTCACTCAGTTTGTGGCCTAGGCTAGAGTGCAATGGCACAATCTCGGCTCACTGCGACCTCTGCCTCTCAGGTCAAGCGATTCTCCTGCCCCATCCTCCTGAGTAGTTGGAATTACAGGCATGCACCACCAAGCCTGGATAATTTTTGTATTTTGAGTAGAGATGAAGTTTTGCCATGTTGGCCAGGCTGGTCTCGAACTGACCTCAAGTGATCCACCCGCCTTGGCCTCCCAAAGTGTAGAGATTACAGGTGTGAGCCACCGTGCCTGGCCTGCTACCAATATTTACTAACAGATCAATATTCAAGAATAATCAGTTTAAGAATGAACAGCCCATTCATTTCCCCAGATATCGAAACCACAACATCCTGTTGCCCACTGTGAACCTTCAATTTTGGCAAAACTGCTTTTTGCTGAAACACATTTTCATGCAAGGCCACCAGCTTATACTGAAGGGTACGATAATTCATTCAACGAACATTTATTTGAACGCCTGCTGTGAAATCAGTGAAACTTGGTGTTACATCTTCTTTATGAAGATCTTTAGGATAAATGTCTGATCTTAAGGCCAAGAACAGTTGCAATTCACCTGAACAACTGGGTTCTTTTTATTGAAGGACGCTGACGAGTTTTACATTTCTTTCTTTTTAAAGCTGGCTGCTAGAAAGCTTATGGTGGTACTCGTGAACAGGGGTGTTGGCATTATGGAATACATTTTTACATTTCTTTTTTGGCTCATTTTGTCTCGCTCATACTTTTTCTTTGGCCCCATTTTAATTTACCTTGAAGTAACTTGCAAAACTCAGTACATGATCTGAAATCTTTTTGAACAGGGCAGAGCAGAGCACAAATAAATAATTGTAGGAAGCAAAACGGAGGTGAGAATATATCAGTTTATTTAAAGTTATACTTGTTTGTCCATTTACATTCTGATACCTGAGCACACTGTAAATACAGGAGGAGAAACGAAAATTGGAATTTTTAATCTTAAAATTTTTTTTCTCAGCTCCAGAAAGGAGTGAAAAAAAGAAAAACAATTAAAAATTTAATTCATAAAAATTTTTTAAAAGAATATGTTTTTTGATAATCCTACTTCTGGAAGTGAGCACAATGAAAGGGGAGACTCACTGGTCCAAGGTAAACACTACATGGTTAAACTTCGGTTAAGTTAAATAGGTGTTCCTAGAAAACTTACAGTGGTTTTATAAATTGAACATTTAGTAGTGAATTGATTAAATTCTTAAATATATAAAAAAAACTGTCTACATATGCAGCAATGGACAAAATCATTCCCTACGTTATCTAACAAGTTCAGATTTTTGTGGATGATGTTTTCTAAAAGTAGGACAAGTTACGGAATGACAAAAAGGGTAGCTCAAAAGATAATAAAAACATTACACACAATTAGAACATCTTGTGAACCATAGTGACACTTGTTCTGGTGAAACTGGTCTAACTATAATTATATGCATTTAGAACGAAGGGCATCACAGTCATGTAAAGTATAGTTTTTATTAAAGAATTCAGCATCTCTGCAGTCTTATTAACCTGATGTTGTCTTCCTAGAGTAGATTTCGGTATAAGTAAATGAACTGCCCTCACTACCTAAGAAAGCACTGGTAGGTGCTTGCCTTTATAAAAAAGGAATGGGTTACTCTAGAATTATAAAATGAATAACCAAAACTAACTCAAGAAAACCTAAGTAGCCTTTTTGAAGGATGTTAAGACAGAAACTGTTACTAGAGATAAAGAGAAATATTTTATGAAAGTCAGTCCATCAAGAAATATATAGCAATTGTAAACATATAAAAAGTGAAAAGACAAACCCAGAGGCACTTATCTTATTAAAAAACACGTTTTCGTGCCACTGCACTCCAGCCTGGCAAAAGAGCAAGACTCCGTCTCAAAACAAACAACCCGTTTTCACAGTAAAGAACTCTCAAAATTCAACAGGAAGACAATCCAATTTAAAAATGGGCAAAAGAGGTGAAAACACACCAAAGAAGAGACACAGATGGTAAAATGCGCACATGAAAAGATGCTCAACATCAGCAGGCATTAAGAAAATGCAAACCAAAACTGTAACGAGACACCACTTCATACCCACCAGAACCGAACAGCTACGATCATAAAAGATACATAATAACAAGTATTGGTGAAGAAGCAGAGAAACTGGAACCCTCATGCATTGCTAGTGGAAATGTAAAATAGTGTAGCTGCTTTGGAAAACAAAAGCATTTCTTTTCTCTGTTTTTTTTTAACTTGAGACAGTTTTGTTCACTGCCCAGGCTGGAGTGCAGTAGGCACAACCTCACCTCGCTGCAACCTCCGCCTCCTGGGTTTAAGCTGTTCTCCTTCATTAGTCTCTGGAGTAGCTGGGATTATAGATGTGTGCCACCATGCTCAGTTGATTTTTGTATTTTGAGTAGAGGCAGGATTTCACCACGTTGGCCAGGCTGGTCTTCAACTCCTGATCCTGTGATCCACCCACCTCAGCCTCCCAAAGTGCTGGGATTACAGGCGTGAGCCACCATGCCCAGCCAGAAGCATTTCTTTAATTTTTTTTTTTGAGACGGAGTCTCGCTCTGTTGCCCAGGCTGGACTGCAGTGGCGTGATCTTGGTTAACTGCAACCTCCGCCTCCCAGGTTCAAGCAATTCTCCTGCCTCTGCTTCCTGAGTAGCTGGGATTACAGGTGTGCGCCACCATGCCTGGCTAATTTTTTGGTAGAGACAGGGTTTCTCCATGTTGGCAAGGCTGGTCTCGAACACCTGACCACAGGGGATCCACTGGCCTTGGCCTCCCAACAGAAGCATTTCTTAAAATTTAAGACTAAGAGTTACCATTAGACCCAGCAATTCTGCTACTAGGTATCTACTAGAGAGCAATAAATACCTTATGTCCACACAGAAACTTGTACACAAATGTTCACAGTAACATTATTCATCACAGCCAAAAAAGGAAACAACCCAAATGTCCATCAACCAATGAATGGAAAAACAAAAGAGAATATTATTCAGCAATAAAAAGAAATGAAAATACTGATAACATGCTACAACACGGATGAACTTCAAAAACATTATGCTAAGTGAAGGAAGCTAGTAACAAAAGGTTATATACTATATGACTCCACTTATATGAAAGGTCCAGAATAGGCAAATGTATAGAGGTAAAAGGTAGGTTCACGGGCTGGGTGTGGTGGCTTGCGCCTGTAATCCTAGCACTTTGGGAGGCCAAGGCGAGCGGATCATGAGGTCAGGAGATCAAGACCATCCTGGCCAACATGGTGAAACCTGTCTCTACTAAAAAAATACAAACATTAGCTGGGTGTGGCGGCGGGACCTGTAGCCTCAGCTAGCTACTTGGGAGGCTGAGGCAGGAGAATCGCTTGAACCAAGGAGGCAGAGGTTGCAGCGAGCCAAGACTATGCTACTGCACTCCAGCCCGGGCAACGGAGAGTCTGTCTGAAAAACAATAAAAAAAGTAGATTCATGGTTGCCTAGGGCTGGCAGGTAGGAAAAGAGGAATGGGAGTGACTGCTAACTGGTACAAATTTTCTTTGGGGATGACAATGTGCTAAAATTGGATTACAGGGATGGTTGTACAATTTTGTAAATATATTAATTGTATAGTTTAAGTGAGCAAACTTTATTGTCTTATATCTCAATACATGGACAAAAACCACAGGATCATCTCAAAAGAAGCATAAAAACACATGACAAAAATCCAATACCAATTCATGATAAAACTCTCCATAAACTAGAAATAAAGGAAAATTTCCTCAACTTGATAAAGGGCATTTATGAAAAATGTATAGCTAACTACATACTTAATGGAAAATGCTTTTCCCTGAAGATTAGGAACAGGGCAAGGATGGATGATCCCCTTGGCAATTCTATTCAACATTGTACAATAAGGGAGAAAAAAGGAAAAAAGACAAAGTTTTTCAGAATTGAAAGAAGCAGCAAAACTGTCTTTATTTGCAGACTACATTATCCTATGTGCAGAAAATTCTAAGGAATCATAGACAAAAAACTATCAGCACTAAAAAATGAGTTCAGCAAAGCTACAGTACATGAGGTCAATACACAAAAATCAATTGTAGTTCTACATACTTAGCAATGAACAATCCAAAAAGAAAAAAAAAAATACTTAGGAATAAATTTAACAAAACAGTGCAAGTTTGAAAATTACAAACACTATTAATAGAAATTAAAAAATATCTAAATAATGGAGACACATTCCAGGTCCATGGGTTGAGTGAATATCATTAAGACAGCAATTTTCCTCAAACTGATCACAGATGCACAATGCCTATTGAAATCCCTGCAGGCTGTGTGTGTGTGTGTGTGTGTGTGTGTGTGTGTGGTAGAAATTGACCAGCTGAACCTAAAATTTGTATGGAAATGCAAACGATTCAGAGCAGCCAGACAAATTTGAAAAAGAGCAACACTTACTTCAAAGGCTACAGCAATCAAGACATCGGCACTGGCATAAAAAGAGGCATACAGACCAGAACAGAGAATGGGAGTCTACTGATTATCCTTGCTTTTGTGGTTCTTTCATAGATTATCCTTGCTTTTGTGGCAAATAGGGAGGTTAACCAGAGAAATCCTTTCTATCCATATAATTCTATGATACACCTATTACATAAAATTTTGTTTAAAACTTGCTCAATCCTAAAATGATATAGCCCTTCAGAAAAACAATACAGCAATATGTAGTAAGAGCCAGTTCATATTCTCTGTCGAAATATTTCCATTTTTGGATATTTATCTTGGTGATATAATTCAACAAAAGCAAATAATCCATAAAGCTATCATCACTGTAACAACCCACTTGTCCAACAAGAGTGAATAAGATGAGTAACATGAAGAAATGTCAAATTACTAAAACAGCATGAAGATAATTTGTAGAAAATGTTTGGTGCAAAGAATCAGAATATAAATAATTTCAACATGAAAATGTATACAGTATATAAACATATGCCAAATGGAAGGTAATCTGCACTACTGAAAGTAGTTTTAGGGTTGTAAGAGTCTAAAGATGATGCTTTTTGTATGTTTAATTGCAAAGTTTTTTGAAATGTTAATGCATTGTATACTCAAAGGGAAAAAATTCAGATACTTATCCACAGAGTAGAGATGAAAAATAGCAAGATCACACTGATAAGGCTCTACATTCCTCTGGTTTGATTAATGGTTCCTGAGTATGGTTATGAATCTAGAGTTCTCAACAGACATCTCAGTGATTAAAACTTTTATCAATTTATACTGAAATTACCCACAGTATTTTACTTGTTCTACTCAGTATTGAGGTAAAGACCACAAGTCTATGATTTTACAAAGTAGTCATTACAATTCAGATATAATACTGGATAGTTCAAAATCTTTATGCCTGAGTATTTCACTTATCCTTATTACTTCCTTTCAGGTTCTCAACTTATAATTCCTCAAGCAGCATTTTTTGGTAAGTTTATCAGCCACTAAACTATTTGAATCATATAACCATTAAAGTTCCTCTCAACTGAGAATAGTGGAAAAAGGGAGTGTGTATCTAGTTTCCTGATTTTTCCTATTCCTATGGCTGCCTGCTGGGATGAGAACCTCAGCATGATCTAGTCTCAGCATCTCCAAGGTTATCAGAGAGAATACTTGGTAATACTACAACACACAACCCCATTAATAGTAGGATGAACCATATCAACTTGTTTCTGTGGGCCAAAATATTAATAGTTAATCATCAGCAATTTTGTATGGCTCAACCTTGGATGTCAAGCCTTTGGATTAAGAAAAATGTGATGTAAATTTCCACAAGGATATAATCTACTTATTTACAAGCATTTTAGGACAAGATAAATATTTTATTTATTTATTTTTTTTGAGACACAGTCTGGCTCTGTTGCCCAGGTTGGAGAGCAGCAACATGATCATAGCTCATTGTATCCTCAATCTCCTGGGCTTAAAGAGATCCTTCTTCTTTCCGCCTCAGCCTTCTGAGCAGCTGGGAGCACAGGCACTACCACCATGCCTGGCTAATTTTTTTTTTTTTAATCTTTTTTGTAGAGATGTCGGTCTTGCTATGTTACACAGGCTGGTCTCAAACTGCTGGGCTCAAGCAATCCTCCTGTCTGAACCTCCCAAAGTGCTGGGATTATAGGCATATGCTACTGTGCCCAGTCAAAGATAAAGAACTTTACTAGCATCCTGGGCACAATTTTACTTTGGCTTCCCTGGTTACTTTGTAAGCCTACTAAAGCTTTGAGACTATACTTTGATTTTTGGTTAGAAAAAAACAAAACAAAACATGAAGTTTTCTCTTTGTCCTTTTATTACATGGATATTTGGTAGTATTTTTTTTTTCATATTTCAAATTGTCCTTCCATTTAAACTCTTTGTTCCCTGTGAGAATTTAGAATCATTGTCAAAAACTCTTTCCTTAACCTTCTCAATAAAGAGTGCGTAGGTGATTATTTTCAGAACTAGCATTTTAAACAATTAGTTTTTCTATGTTAGCATTAATATGCTGAAGTCATAAGCAAAACCAAGAAGTGTTTAACAGCAGCCAACTAATGAACAAATACCAGAATTATCTATTCTAACTCAGCTCTTGCCGAAGTCCTGTTTTTCTTCACACAGTAAGTTTTGGTACCAGCACTTTCAGAGTAATGCTTCCTTCTTCCACTTCCAACTTAAATCAACCCCATTTGAGGACATCTTACCTGAAACTACCATAGACTATAAGAAGAATGGAAATCAGAAATGTAGACACTTGACTGGAATCCACCAGGGAATAGGCCCTAGAGAAATAAGAGGAAAAAAATTTAAGTCACATGCAGTGAGTCCTAATAGAGCTTACAGTATAATGGAGTTCTATAAACCCCACTAAGTTTTGTTTTTATCTTTAAGAAGAAAATAGGTATAAATTAGCATTAACAAAATAACACAATTAAGATTTGCTAGTTTAACATGAAGAATAAATTGATAGGTTTACAGCTATTATTAGTTATTACTTACAGCATGTAAAATGACATCAATGTAAAAATTCCATCTCTGTGCATGTTTATAATATCTACCCCCAATTAAAAAATTATCAAAACATCGACCAAATCTGTGCCAATGGCTGAAAGTCTCAATAATTCGACTGTTATCCATTCACATTTGAACCACTAATAGTATTTTACGGGTTTTACTCAGTGGTGAGGTAAAGCTTGCATCTCCTGAATTCCTTGTTTCCATTTTTCTAACTGCCTGTTGGTTATCTCCATCCAGATGGCTTACAGGAGGTTCTTCAAAGTCAACAAGTCCAACACAAATATTCTCTCTGTCATACCTGATCCTCTCAAGGAATGGTATTACCATCCCCTCAGCTGCCAAAGCTAAAAATCTGTTGCATTCTTGACAGCCCTTTGTTTCTCTTACTTCCACAGCCCCAACTGCCCTATTTCTCCCAATCCCACTGCCAATGTGTTAGCTCCCTTCTATGGCTTGACTACTGGAAATCTTGTTTTAAAGTCTGTCTCCATGAGTTACCCTCCACATTACCCATTCTTATTTGTCGGGGATTTTCCTAAAACAAATCTTTGTATTTAATACAGCCTACGTGCCAGGCCCTCTGCTAGCCACTGCTATATATAGTAATAAATAAGAATGCTTTGGTCTCTGCCTAAATGTCTTTTCTAAAGAAATGAACAATTTCACTCTAAAGAAATGAAAAAAATTAACATAACTGAATGAATATAATAATGAAGAATCTTACAATGGAGAGAAAGAGAGGTACAGGGTACTAGGAGAATGTATATTAGGGGATCCAGTCTAAGAACAGGGAAGGAAGGTGAATTAGAGAGATACAGGACACAATAAATAGGACCTGGCGACGGTTCATGGGAACCAAGAGAGGGAAGAATTAGCAGGGATCCCTAGGATTCTGCTTAGCTGGGTTTATACCATTTAGGGGAGAAAAAAGGTAACACAGGAGGAACAGATTTTAAACTAAGGTTTGAATGTACTAAGGAGAGATACCTGGATATTGAAACTGTTTCGAGCTGAATATATATATATACTGAGAACTTATCACCTTCCACACGGTAACTGAAGGCATAGATGTGTGTGAACGCCTCGCAGCAGTGAAAAGAGGACCAAGGCTTGAGAAATCCTAAAATTTAAAGATCAGGTGGAAGAAGGAACTGCAAAGAAACCAAGATGAAGTAGAGACAGAGAAGGAAAACCAAGGATAGCAGGTTATTTCAGAAAGGCAGCAGAATTGAATGGGGCCTGAATTTAATCCCTTCCTCTACAACTTATTAGTAGGTAAGCCAGTTACTTAGCCTCTCTAAGCTTCAGCTTTTCATCTGGAAAATGGGGATAATGACAACATCCACCTCAAAGAGTTGTTAAAGGATTAAATGAAGAATTCATATAAAGAGGGTAACACATTAAATACTCAATTGACACTCACTGCATTAGGAGGCAGACATTGTCAACCATGAATGCTGCTGAGAGGTCAAGATAGACAACTGGAGTGGCCACTGAGTAAAGTGATGAGGATGGAGTCAGACTGAAACTAGCTGAGAAGTTAAAGCTGAGAAAATGGAGACAGTATTTTGAAAAGGGCAGGGGAGAGAATGGCAGCTGGAGGGTAAATATAAAGATAAGGAAGGTCTTAAAACATTTTTTTTTTTTTTGAGACAGAGTCTCGCTCTGTCACTCAGGCTGGAGTGCAGTGGCGCAATCTTGGCTCACTGCAGCCTCCACCTCACTGGTTCAAGCAATTCTTCTGCCTCAGCCTCCTGAGTAGCTGAGATTACAGGCATGCGCCAACACACCAGCTAATTTCTGTATGTTTAGCAGAGATTGGGTTTCCCCATATTGGCCAGGCTGGTCTTGAACTCCTGACCTCATGATCCACCCACCTTGGCCTCCCAAAGTGCTGGAATCACAGGCGTGAGCCACCGCACCCAGGCCCGTTTTCTTTTTTAAACTGGGAGATGCTCAACCTTTTCTGATGCTGACTGGAAATTATCCCAGTGAGGAGAGAAAGACTGATGCATACAGAGGAGGACATTACATTTCCTTTAATTGCTGTAAAAAACTTTCATGACACACTACTGTGGTCTACAATGGCATGCTTTTGGATCCTTATTTATTCATTCATTCATTTTTGAGATGGAGTTTCACTCTTGTTGTCCAGGCAGGAGTACAATGGCACCACCTCAGCTCCCTGCAGCCTCCACCTCCCGGGTTCAAGTGATTCCCGTGCTTCAGCCTCCCGAGTAGCTGGGACTACAGGTGCTCGCCACTACGCTCAGCTAATTTTTTGTATTTTTAGTAGAGATGGGGTTTCATCGTGTTGGCCAGGATGGTCTTGAACTCCTGACCTCAGGTATCTACCTGCTTCAGCCTCCCAAAGTGCTGGGATTACAATTTACAAATTGGGCCTGGATTAAATTTACAAAAACCAGCTCCTCCTCCCTGATAGATCTTCTGTGCTGTAGTCTCTGAGTGGCTGTAGTCACTGACTTTCTTCATAGTCTGTTTGTCTAGCTGAAGATTTGACCATGTACAAAATACGAGAGTGTGATTAAGGCTGCCAGTTCTCACTTCCATATCCTGGCAATGAGCATGTCCCCCAATGCAGAACTAAATGCCTGATTTCAGAAAAGTGTTCAGATGTTTAATGGTTCCCCTAACTGAAGTTTTGTTCTAGCTTTCAAATAAACTTATACAAGAAAATTTGGTTAAAGTTCACCCCTAATATTGTACATGGTATTTTATAATTCATACTAAGATCTTAAAAAGTTCTATTTTGCAAACTGTACCAAATATCACATAATCAGAAGTTATAGCTTATTTTATGAGATTATTTGAAATTTCATATACTATTTTCAATTCAAACTATCATTATAAAAGCTTTTGTTGTTTCTTTTTGGAGATAGGGTTTCACCTGTTGCCTAAGCTGGAGTGCAGTGGCATAATCTTGGCTCAGTGAAACCTCTGCCTCCTGGATCAAAAGCAATCCTCCCACCTCAGCCTCCTGAGCAGCTAAGACTGTAGGTGTGTGCCACCACACCCAGCTAATTGTTGTATTTTTTGTAGTGACAGGTTTCACCATGTTGCTCAGGCTGGTCTTGAACTCTTAGGCTCAAGCAATCCACCCACTTCAGCCTCCCAAAGTGCTAGGATTACAAGCATGAGTCACTACGTGCCTGGCCTTATAAAAGTTTTACAAAAAGCCTTTTAACAAAAAGACATTATAAAATACAGAAAATGGATTTAAATAAATTATAGCCAATCTGCATTTTTAGAACTATGAATTTTCTTTTTTAAAATTACAAAAATTTATGTTCACTGTGAAAACTAAAAAATCGGCAAGTATATAATGCAAAGTACAGTGCCTCCCCCTCTTCCTCTCTGCACTTCCATTCCCTAAGAGGAGATGTTGTTTATAATTTGGTATGTGTATTCTTCCATACAAATCATGTGTACAGAATGTATACACATTACAAAACAGGAAGCAAACATGTTCTCTTAAAACTTGTTCTTTGTAAAAACTCAACTATGCACCCAGGAGCTACTCTTTCCTGCTGCCTTCTCTTACTGGCCTTTTACTGAAAAATTAAGATGTGAAAACTTCACAAATACAAAAAGTACTCTTTTTTAAAATAAAGAATAGGAGCCAGATGTGGTGGCTCACACCTGTAATCCCAACACTTTGGGAGGCCGAGCCAGAGGATCACAAGGTCAGGAGTTGGAGACCAGCCTGACCAACATAGTGAAACCCCATCTCTACTAAAAAATACAAAAATTAGCCAGGTGTGGTGGCATGTGCCTGTTCCCAGCTACTGAGGAGGCTGAGGCAGGAGAACTGCTTGAACCTGGGAGGCAAAGGTTGCAGTGAGCCGAGATTGTGCCACTGCACTCCAGCCTGGGCAACAGAGCGAGACTCTGTCTCAAAATAAATAAGTTTAAAAAAAGAAGAAATAGGCCAGGCGTGGTGGCTCACACCTTTAATCTCAGCACTTTGGGAGGCCGAGGCAGGCGGATCACCTGAGGTCAGGAGTTCAAGACCAGCCTGGCCAACATGGTGAAACCCTGTCTTTAAAAAGAAGAAAAGGAAGAAATAGAAAACTTCCAGGTTCAATCAGCACAACTTTTAACCACTCATTGTCTCAACATTCTCATTGAGTCCTTAACAACAGCAATATCTCAATGTTTTACATGTTTTCATCTTATTTAACTTTCTAATTAGAAAGTTAGATTGTTGTTTCTAACACCTCAGTAGAAATAAATGAAGGCCTTTGCCCATGCCTGTCTGCCTCTCTCTCTCTCTCTCTCTCTCACGTTTCTTGAAACAAAGTCTAGCTCTGTTTCGTTTCGTTTTTGGCTCACTGAAACTTCCACCTCCCTGGTTCAAGGAATTCTCCTGCCTCAGCCTCCCAAGTAGCTGGGATTACAGGTACGTGCCACCACACCCAGCTAATTTTTCTTTTTTAGTAGAGACCGGGTTTCACCATGTTAGCCAGGATGGTCTCGATATCCTGACCTCAAGATCCACCCACCTTGGCCTCCCAAAGTGCTGAGATTACAGGTGTGAGCCACTGCATCTGGCCTGCCTCTGTTTTTTTTAGTCTTGCTCTGCATCCCAGGCTAGAGCACAGTGGCACGATCACAGCTCACTGTAGCCTTGAACTCGGAGGCTTAAGCAAACCTCCCACCTTAGCCTCCCTAGGAGGTGGGACTACAGGTGTGCATCACCGTGCCTGGCTAAATTTTTTAATTTTAAATTTTGTAGAGACAAAGGACTTGCTATGTTGCCCAGACTAGTGTCAAACTCCCAGCTTCAAGTGATCCTCCAGCCTTGTCCTCCCAAAGTGCTAAGATTTTAAGTGTGAGCCACAGCATGTGGCTTCACGCCTCCTTTTTTAGTTAATTTAATATTTAATGAAGATAGGGACACTGCTAACAACCTTTTATCAAAGGCAAAACCATGGAATCCCACAGGTAAAGATAATATACACATTAGGCTGGTGAACATTCAATCTCTTGCGAAATGACATTAGAAAAAAATGCATCTTGCACTTTAGCAGATATGCCCTAACAACTCCTATCTAGTCTAGGGGAATTACAAAAACATCGATATTGCACATCATATTACACTTTAGATGTATACAGAAATCACTTTTGGAAAATAACATCTGTTTAACAAAGGTGAACATGTTAGCAGAAACATTTTGATATCCAGCAACAACTTCGTAATGAAGTTTTCTTTTTCCCCATTTACCAGGGAAATTTCTGCCACTTGAATTCTCTAAGGCTAGGGACTTCTTGGCGTAGATGCATTATATTTTATTAATTACCTAAGTTGAGGTCATTAGAGGTTGCTTTAGTCAAGTTCAAGGAGAAATGTGTACCCTTTACCATTAAGTCTTTAAAAAGCCCTGGAGACAGAAGGAAATATTAGCTGATGCTAAGTCTAGGATGTACTTAGAAACAAGTTCTTGTGGCTGGGCACAGTGGTTCATGCCTACAATCCCAGCACTTTGGGAGACCAAGGCAGGTGGATCACTTGAGTCAGGGATTCAAGACCAGCCTGGCCAACATGGTGAAACCCTGTTTCTACAAAAATACAAAAAAAATTAGCCAGGCATGGTGGTACATGTCTGTAGTCGCAGCCACTCGGGAGGCTAAGATAGGAACATCACTTGAACTCAGGAGGCAGAGGTTGCAGTAAGCTTAGATCATACCCATTGCACTCCAGTGTGGGCACCAGAGCAAAACTTCATTTCCAAACAAACAAAACAAAACAAAAAAACGAAGTTCTTGCTCTGTTACTGTTAATAGCTGTCTTAACTAATAAATAATCTGCTGGGTCCACACTGTATTCTTAATCAGTAGATGACTACAAAGACAGCAAAACTGAAGTCTGAATGGAACATGAACTCGAATTATACAGAACTGTGCTGTTCAACACAGCAGCCACTAGCCATATGTGGCTATTTATATTTAAATAAAATTTAAATTTCTTCAGTTGCACTGATTGCATTTCAAGTGTTCTACAGTTAGTGGCTACTGTATTGGATAGCCAGATAAAGACATTTGTATCATCGTGAAAAGTTCTAGCGGACTGCACTGACATACATCTCTATAGAAAGATACTCATGTTACATTTCAAAACTGGGGTTCTAGACTTATATTAGTGGTATTAGCAACAACACCTAACATTTTACTGAGCATTTAATTCTCACATCATTCTACAAGGTAAGTACTACATGTCTATAGGCCCTTAGCCAAAAAAAAAAAAAAATGCCTCGAGAACAAATATGATTCAGAATTTTTGGGAGTTTTACAAAGAAAACACCCCCGTTGCAGTCTGGAGCAGTAACTGGTAATCAAATACTAATATTTCTACAGTGAAACATGAATATTCACACTAAATAGGGTAAATAAAGATTATAAATAGCCTCATATCAATTTAGGCCAGGTTTTGCTGCCAAATGAATTAGAGAAAAACTCTGGATTTTCATTTTGGGGTTTGGAGAACTGTTAATCTCTGTGATTATTACCGTTTTTTAAGATCAAAAGCCAGATGCACTTCTGATCTTAGGTGGCCTAATTCCATAGTCTCCCAAATTGACTTCAATATCTGCCCAAAACTGAATGACAAACTGAAATTTCTATCTGTAATTATACAGTAACTAGCTATGTAATCCTCCCTGGGCAATCCTTCGTATCTTTCTAGCATCCATAAAATCCTCTTTGGGCCCAGATAAACTTGAAGGCCCAATTAATTTTTATTTTTCAAGGCTCTAGGTTTTGGCTGGGTGTGATGGCTCACACCTGTATTCCTGGCATGATGGCTCATGCCTGTAATCCTGGCATGATGGCTCATGCCTGTAATCCTGGCATGATGGCTCATGCCTGTAATCCTGGCACTCTGGGAGGCTGAGGTGGCAGGATTGCTTGAGCCCAGGAGTTCAAGACCAGCCTGGACAACAAAATGAGATGCCGACTCTATTAAAAAAAAAAAGAAAAAAATTAGCCAGGCATGGTGGGGTGCTCCTATAGTTCCAGCTACTTGGGAGGCTGAGGTAGGAGGATCCCCTGAGCTCACAAGTTTGAGGTTGCACTGAGCTATGATCGTGCCACTGCACTTCATTCAGCCTGGGTGACAGAGCAAGATCCTGTCTCAAAAAAAAAAAAAAAAAAAAGTCTGTATTTTTATACTGTGTTTTGCTTTCAAAAAACAGAAATATTACCAAAAATACCCTTTCCAGCTTCCATTTTGCTCATCACTGACATATTACAGGTAAATTGGCACTGCCAAAGATGACCGTTTTCAGGTGACTGAAACTGATATTTTCCTCTTTTAATCACCCCAATAGTTACAGATTTAAAAATGGCTTAATATAAATCTTACATTATACCAGCAGACATATATGCCATCATCTTACTTTGGCTAGTAACTCTGGTTGGTTTATTCAACCCATGGGAAATTCTTCTTGTGGGTCTTTTTAAAAACTGTGGCTAGCCCTAAGGCTAACTTACAAACTCTTCATTTTCCCTCTGCTAGACTGCTTTATCCAATATTTGTTTACACCCTTGGTCTCCTGAAGTAGGCTCACTTTTCACCTACTCTACACACTCATAAAAATGAGCACAGAGTGGTTTCAAAAATGTCCAAAGGTTTTCACTGCTGGTAATGACAGGGAGGAAGAAGGCCCCTCTTGCATCATCCTCTATTCTGCTCTTTGCCCTCACAAAGAATCAAAGCCTTCATCAGCATTTCAGAAATACACATAGATTTTACTACAGGAGCTGGGGTCTGGGGCTCTGGGGTAAGACTATGATAAATGGAGTAGGCAGGGAAGAAAAGGTATTCCAGGAAAAAGAGTGGGCAAGTTTGGCCAATAATAGGAAATCAAAGCCCAACGATCTTATTTCACAGTTTCTCCCTATCCTACATCTCAGACTCTACCAAAGCATCAACAGAAACGTGTCATTCTTCAGGCCCTCCTACTGAGGTGTCTGTTCCCAGAGGCTCTGGATGGACATGAAAGACAGGAACTACTCTATTCTGAGATAAAGGAATTCTTACTGAAACACAGAAAGAAACTAAATACATGCATTTGAGACATGCCAAAATCAGGTTAGCCAAATGTATTGAAAACAGACTTGAAGACTCTGTCAAGTGATGTATCAGTACAGGCCAGCTGTTCAGTAATTTTATAATTCATTACGAAGACCACTCATTCTTTAACTACATTCCTCCAAACCTTTATCTTAATAGACAAAGAGCTAAACATCTCTCATATACAAGACTAAACTCTAAACCCTAATTTTCAGAACCATGCTGGATTTTAGTAACTGCTTGACAGTTGAACATCTATTTCTAGCTGCTTTACCAGCAAGTGCTTATAACACATATCCTGCTAAAAATCATGCCAAACTGAGACACAGAGAGTACTGTTCTATGACGTGTTCTATGTGACAGCCTTCCAGCTATACAATGAAAGCATTCTTGTCCACCCCAAAACCAAGCAACTACTATTTAACACTGCACAGACATTGCCTTAGACCAGCACTTCTCAAACTTTGTGGTTGCACAACAATTTACACTCTTAAAACCGAGGACTCCCAAAGAGCTTTAGTACATGTGGGTTAGTGATATTTACTATATTAGAAATTAAAACCGAGAAAAAGTTAAAATGTTAATTTATATACAATAAAACCATTACATGTTAATACAAATAACATTTTTAAAAGGGCAAATATTTCCCAAACAAACAAAAATTGAAACAAGGGACATTCTTTACATGTTTGCAAACCTCTTTAATGTCTAGCTTAAATGGAAGATAGCTGGATCCTCGTATTAGCTTCTGCATTCCATCTACCGCCATATGTTGTATAAACTCAACTCTATGGGGAAAAAAATCCAGCTTTACACAGATGGATAGTTGGAAAACAAGGAGTACTTAATAGCCTTTTCAGATAACTATCAATATTCTTCTTTGATACCACATTAAATTTAACAAGTGGTGATTTCTTAAAGGTTTACTGCAATGTGGAATTTGGAACTACATCAATGGATTTTTTTGGATTTTACTACAGTATATTAAAATCCACTGAACTATCCTGAACTTTGTGTGAACCTTTTACCCATGGATGATTTTGTAACACGCATTGGTAATCTGGAAGATACTGATTCGCTGAGTTATGCCATTCTTCCAGATGTTGTCTCTTTTCATTATATAGTATCTGAAAAATCATATGTTAGTATTATTCTTGGGGCTTATGGTAATAAACACAAATTTTCAAAAATTATATTTTAACTTGAAAGCTCAAATTTTACCATTGGTAAAAACACTTTTTTTTCCCCTTTAAGTGACAGGCTCACTTTATTCATTTTTGAGAACCTATCTCCCAACTATGTCCATCAGTCATTCTTTCAAGTAAAAATGGTATTCCGATTTTTAAAAAAATCTAGTTTAGTTAACATTTCAAATGACTGCCTAAGTGGTTTTCTCAAGCTAACCAATGGTACTTTGAAGAAACTTTTACTGCTTCATCAAGAATATTCTAAGTGTAAATGGCATGTGCCTGGTGGTGGAGAATACCATGATTACCAGTACTGCCTGGTGCCACCGCCTTGATTCAGGTGACAGCACACCAGAGGCTTTACCCTCCATTGCTTTGCCACCATGAGAAAAAAGGTGCAAAAATGAAAAAGACAATGTTAGTAGTATTATGAAAACAGTCTGACCCTAGGGACCCCACGATAGGGTCTCAGGAATCTCCCACGGTCCATGAGTCACGTTTTGAGAACTGCTGGCCTTCTACCTTTACCCACAAGCTCTGGCTATGCAAACACCTTCTCACATGTAATTCGTACAGATCACAAAACAACAAAAGTTGTTAGAATTTTTTTACTATCCAAAATTTCAGATTTAAAAATTATATGCGGCCGGGTGTGGTGACTCATGCCTGTACTTTGGGAGGCTGAGGCAGGTGGATCACGAGGTTAGGAGTTCAAGACCAGCGTGGCCAACATAGTGAAATCCTGTCTCGAAAAAGAAAAAAAGAAATGCAAAAAATGACTTGTATTCCATGCCTAAAGAAATGCTTGTTTTTCTCTTTATGGAAATATATTGAAATAGAACTCAATTTGTATCCTTATCTAAAAAAAAAAATTAGTCTAACATTACAATGTTTGTAATAATTCTCTTCCACATTTCCCCATATTTTAAAGGAAAAAAACCAAAGATGTATTCTAGCTTAGTAACAGAATAGGTATCTTATCAAATACAAATTTAATACATTAAATTTAACCATTTATGTACAAGGTACAAGTAGGAAATAAAACAGTTACTTAAGGCTGGGCTCAGTGGCTCACACCTGTAATCCCAACACTTTGGGAGGCTGAGGCAGGAAGACTGCTTGAGCCTAGTAGTTCAAAAGACCTATCTAAGCAACACAGGGAAACCCCCATCTCCACAAAAATATCAAAATATTATCCCTGCATTATCACAAAATATTTCATGGAAAGAACATATATAAAACACACATGTTAATATTTTATGTTTTACCAAAACTAGTACAATGAAAAAATGATTACTTCCATGAGGGATACAAAATCTGCTGACTGAGCGAATTCATACAAAAGAAAGGTATTAGTCTTCAAGGCAGTAAAGATAATCTGAAGTAATTTTGTTTTCAAATACATCTTATAGCCTAGGACAGATAAGAAAGGATTTATGGGGGGAGTGAGGGGTCAAAAAGAAAGAAGACATTAAAGGCTTTGATGGCAATATGCATTAACCTTTTCCTATGAATTATCTTCTAAGACGGGTCCTCACATTATAGTTTCAAAAGCACGCACATTTTATCATGATTTGAACATACAACTAGCAACATACTGTGGCTCCTGTGTTAAACACTGCAGCCGCAAAGAGCCCTATACTGGCTATAACAAACATAAGGCAAGGGAAAAAATTAGGCAACTGGTTTCCTCAGACAAAGCCAATAGGTACAAGCTGGATAAAGTGGTTTATGCATTTTTATTTGGCCAAGGCACTCAGTTACACAAAAAAATTATAATGCAGCTTTTGAAGATATCTTTGTATCACAGTCCAAGACTGCTTTAGAACTTGTACAAAATAAATCTCCTTAAAAACTTGCAAAAATCTGTGTTAACATGCTGGTTGAAATTATCATTTCATAAGAAAAATGCTACTGAATATCTACCCTCTCAGGATATGTGCTCATACAACTGAATAAAGCCTAGGTATTTACCCCAAATAATTGAAAGCAGAGACTCAAAACATACTTGTACACCAGTTTTCACAATGGCTTGAATAACGGGTTGTGAATAATGGGATGGGTTGGGTGGAAGCAACCCAAGTGTCTACCAGTGAATGAAATAAAATGTGATACAGCCATTTCCATTAAATTCAGCCTTAAAAAAGAAGAAAATTCTGATACATGCTACAACATAAATGAACTTCAAAAATATGATGCCCTGTGAAATAAACCAGAGACAAAACGACACATATTGTTATAATTCTACTTCTGTGACGGATCTAGATTAGGCAAATTCATAGGAAGAGAAAGCAGAATAGCAGATACCAGAATTGGAGACAAGGGGAATGGGGAATTTTTGTTTGATGCACACAGAGTCTCTGTTTGGGATGATAGAAAAGGTCTGGAAATGGATAGTGCTGATGGTTGCACAGAATGTAAGCGAATGTATTTAATGCTACTGAACTGTATACTTACAAACAGTTCAATGGTAAATTTAAAATTGTTATGTATATTTTACAATAACAATTTTTAAAACTTTAGGAAATTTTTTAAACTACTCTTAACCTGTAACAGAACTGGTTTTTACTGAAACAGTTTCATTAAAAGGTTATTCCCTGCCATTTAATGCTGATGATAGCTTTAGAAATGATTCTAGAAACAAAATCTTGTAAAAGCATCCATACAATTCTAAAATCTAGACTTCAAGAAGAAAATCTCCAATGACTTAAAAAATGAATGCTACAGAGTGACATTTAGTTATTTCCAGGGGGCTAACTAACCTCTCCTAGTGACAAATCCAATTCTGTGGACAAGTAAACAGGAGCCTAACAGTTTCAATCACAGTTCATCCATTACTACTATCAGGACAAACTAAAGTTTCTGTCTGGGATGATGAAAAAGTTGAAAAAGGAAAGTCTCTTGAGTCCCAGAGCAAGGAGGGATTTCTAAGACACACTGACTTTCAGTAGCAAATCTCCAATGCCCCTGGGGGGCACACTTCTACCTGCATATGCTACGGTCACCTCAAATTCAACACATCTGATTTTTTTTTTGTTTTTGTTTTTTTGAGATGGAGTCTTGCTCTGTAACCCAGGCTGGAGTGCAGTGGTGTGATCTCAGCTCACTGCAACCTCCGCCTCCTGGGTTCAAGAGATTCTCCTGCCTCAGCCTACTGAGTAGCTGGGACTACAGGTGAGTGCCACCATGCCCGGCTAATTTTTTGTGTTTTTAGTAGAGACAGGGTTTCACCATGTTAACCAGGATAGTCTCAATTTCCTGACCTCATGATCTGCCACCTTGGCCTCCCAACATGCTGAGTGGCGTGAGCCACCGTGCCCGGCCAATTCAACACATCTAAAAATCAAACCCATCTCGCCATCATCCCGTGGTATCTAATGTCTGTTACAAGCTTCAACTAGAATAAATGCCTCTGGTCACTGTTCCATCCTCTCTTATGTATCACCACATCATGATGACTTTGCTAGGTACTGGCACTCCATGATAAAGACTCAGCTGGTACCACCCACACTAAGAATTGCCTAATAGGGAGACAAAAGAAGTAAACAAGTTACCAAATTAAGCCATGGCACAGACAGGTGTAGGAACTCAGCATGGAGGCCTATATGACAGTGTGATCTGCTGGGAGATCACAAAGTAGTCAAGCAGTTCAGTTGGGCTAGAGGAGAGAGCAAGAGTGAGCATGAGTGCAAGAGACAGAAAAAGCAAGAGCTAGAGCGTACTTCCGCAAAGGTATCTGTGAGAGA